>JASDQU010254605.1:0-16065 GCA_032191745.1 Picea mariana | reverse complement strand
GCAGTGGAGTTGTTGAGATCAGTCTCCAAGTGGGAGATTGTTGGTTGTGGAGCCTGATTATCTTCCTGATTTATAGGTCTTTTACTTTCAGCTGTGTTTATACCCCATGAAGTATTCACACCCCAGAAGTATGTAAACTCTTCCACACGGGGGAGTGTAGAGGGGGGGTACCC
The DNA here is from genome assembly GCA_032191745.1 of Picea mariana. Lineage (NCBI taxonomy): Eukaryota > Viridiplantae > Streptophyta > Pinopsida > Pinales > Pinaceae > Picea > Picea mariana. The sequence continues at coordinate 15,892 of JASDQU010254605.1, read as the reverse complement.
CCTCTGCGAGGTCCGGGGGGCCTATCCCCCCGGCTGGGGGGTCTGGGGGCAAGCAGGCTCCCAATGGGGGTTCGGGGGCAAAGCCCCCGAAGCAAAATTTGCCTTGTAAAAGTATATTATAATTTCATTGTAAATCTGGATCGTTCATTATAAGGTCGTAGATCTAATGATAGAGATTATGTTATGGGTTTTTTCCCTAGAAGGCAACCCTCTTTTATGAGGGAAATGTATTGCGGCTATGGATGATGGTGAATATTGTATTCTGAGAGAGGAGACTGTGAGAGAAACAAGAGGAAGTTATAACGGGTTTTGCTGTAGGTTGTATCTCTTCATTTGCTGGATAATAATAAAGGAAGGACCTGGCAATTTCTCTGGTGGACGTAGCCCACACTGGGTGAACCACGTAAATCTATGTCTCTCTTGTATTTTGTATCTTCTGTGTTTTATTTCCGCATTGGTTTTATTTTATTTCTCCACGGTCCTGTTTTTCTAACACAGTAGACTAACAATGATGGTACATATGACCCATTTTGCTATTTTCTTGTTGATGGCTTTTCATTGATGTCGTCGACGTCTGCTGGAATCATGGCAACTTCCTATTGCCTTTCATCGGTGGCCTGCTTCAATTCCCATTCGAGCCATTCTTCAATGTAGCTTCTCATTGGGGTGACGTTGATCTCATTCCAGATTTTTATGTTGAAAAATTCCTTTTTTAATTCCCCTAAGTAGATAGAAAGATTACGCAGAGCCTGATCAATTTCCTCATTCTGTACTGAATAGTCGACTAGCCAGTCGTCAATGTCATCTTGACCATATTCAAGGATGCTGTAAAACTTTTCCAAAGACAACACCTTAAAAATATCAACCTGTTTATCAAAGCCTTGCTTAGTTAAGGGCAAGGAGTTGACGATTAAGTTGGGGTCTTGGAAGTCATTGGTCCTTCCGACTAAGTTTATTCTTGACAACTTTATGAATAATTTTTCTTTATTTGATATGGCTTGTTCACGTGACTGAACAATGAGATGGAGGTTCTTCACTTTTTCTTTCCAACATGCATTTAATTGACTGATCCAGTTTTTGGATGGGAGATCTTGTTGTCTTCTTCTTGTTTCTGTCATGTTTTGAAAATGGTACCAAAAGGAAGGACCGTGTTCAAATAGAAATGTTCTTCATATTTTAACTCTGCCTGCAAATGTTTGAGCAAATTATGTGCCCTCGTTCCAAGGGAAGTCATGTTTTGTGATGTTTCCCATGCCTCAGTAACCAGTTCCATTCTTTTCTTGATATTATTCTCAACATATCCTCTACATGATGCGAGGAGGCTGGTGGATCCTTTGAACTTGGCTATAGGGGTGGCAGGCATGACTATTGATAAAGGATTGGAAAGCAATGGCATAGGAATAAAATCCTCTTCCAATTCCTTGACCCAGTCCTCCAGTATGGAATTCTCAGACTCGATGCCTCCAATGGAATCATCAAGTGAATCTCCGATAGCTATGTGAAGTTGACAGATTTGGGATGGCCACATGTTCGCAAGGTTAACCTCTGAACGAGATTTTCCTTTCTTATTTTTTTCATTTTTTTTCAATAATCAATTTTTTGGATTGGCTGTCAAAACAATTCTCTGGAACACGAAGGATTCATCCTCATCAAAATTTTCGATATCACATATCTCCATTGGAATACTATGCTAGATCGTGTCTTCGGGATGATCAAGGTAGAGTAATACACTATCCCAACTAGGCTCAAGTTCCATGTTCTCACTCTGAATTTCAAGCTCTTCCGCCTGTCCCACAATTTTTTCTCTCTTCTTGTCTACTGGAAGCTTGTGATAACTATCAATTTTAGAGTGAGGAGGGTCATAATATCCTCCTCTGTTTGAAGAAATTTGAGTTTCTTTGTTGATGTGGTGGGTCGTTGGAGTGATGCTCCGGGATTTCCTACTTTTGGGAGTGTTATTCGTCGATTGAACACTCTTCTCATCGGGGCCTTTTCCCTGTTTCCTGTACAATTTAGTAGTTATTTGCAGTTTGTCTAGGTCATCAGCATCAGAAGTAGGAGAGTTGTGTGTTATGAGGGAAAACAACTCTATGGCCAAGGGTAAACGATAACAGATAAGTATGACTACAAAAATCAACTCAATTCCAACATATGCTATATAAACTAATGTGCAAGATAAGAAAGAGGCCTACCTCGATCCAACGTTTGATGATGTTGCACCGTTGAGAATTTTGACCCAGAAATTTATACCTGCAATAAGTTCTTAACAAATGAGCATGGCAAGTACATAGTGATGATATAAAGGGGTTAACACATCAGATATCATAATCCATTAATAAACATTACAAACATGCCCATGGATAATAATCATATATTTGAAAGATACCAATATGATGGGAAAGGAGTATTTCTATTAATAATTGATTAATAGAAGCGACAACATTATAGACTTCTGCGTCGGGACGGTTCGAAACCAAGAAACCAATTTCCTTCCAATTGGGCATCCACCACTTCAATCCTCCACCAAAGGCAAGCTCATAGAAGAGCGACAATGAGGTTCTCTCAACAATAGGGAAAGAGCTCGAGGGCTAAACACTGTGTTCATACTTGAGGGACAAAGGGATGCAGACTCAATATGAAGTGATTTCTCCAGAGTAACTTTTATCTCAAATTTGAATGCTTTCTCGTTTTTTTCCATAGCTTGGAATTGTGCTTTTATAGACTTTAGAATGCAACCGAAGGGTTGAGTCGAAACGTTTCAAGTATATGGAAGGTCAAGGATTAGAAATATCCTATCGTGACATGGAAACTCGACGTCATTTTTGTATTATATGGCACAAATCCCAATGTATGTGTGATGTAGTGGAGCAACCAGCATATACACATCTTGCATAGAAGATAGGGAGCGTATATGTGAAAAAATGTATATTTTTGGCTTTGGATTCATCAAAAAGGGATGACAAGTCTGCATAGGGAATTGGAAAAAGGCCCTATGTGCAAGATAGCAATGGTGAGGCAAATCTCGCTATAACAGATGCCCCCTAATGTGTGATATCAGAGGAGTATCTGCGATGGTCGAAATACATTATAAAAAACCTAGAAGTGGATTGGTAGAGAGATAGCTAGATGAACTCAATTGCTCATTACATTCTATATTGACTTTGCATACATGGCTGCCAATAATATAATGCAGATCCATGTGGAAAATATACCAAATAAGTGTATGTGGCCATGAATAGGCAAATACAAATGCGGTTATATGCCAAAAGTTGTCATAGTCATGAACAAGGCCCAATGAAATCAGTGTCAAAATCAATCTAAAGATATTTGTATACCATGGAGTACAATTTGATCTCCCATGATCATTGAAATCAAATAGGTGTTGGTCCAATGAAGGCGAAGCAACAACTCATGAAAGCTATGACCATGTAGTGATGTCTTCAAGTCTTCTACACTATCTGCCAAGGGTGCAATTCTACATCATGTGAATAAGGGAGTTGAGGTTGAACACAATGAGACATCGTTTGATTACCAGTCATTGAGGTATACCATTAACAAACATGAGAAAACCTACCAATAATGAAAGTAGGTACCAAGGCACTGAGTACAGTCCTACAAGTGTGAATAAAGGAGTCGGTGTCGAACACTTGAGAAATCCATTGAACAAGAGACATTGATGTATTTCCATATGTCAATGGTGAGAGAGTCTGCCACTAATGAATGAAAGACTCAAGGTACTCATAAAACTCTAGGTCCCGTATCCAGAATAAATGAGCTAAAGTTGATGGAAAGAGACCTGCTAAAAGGAGAGCATTAAGGCATCTCTCATCAGTCAACACGAGGAACAAAGCAGGAGCTTCATGATTTGGTGGAGATCGGATGAAGAACATGTTCACGAACCAATGACCCTGTGCATCTTTCGCGTGTACCAAATGCAAGCGGTAGATGAAAAAGACTCTCTGAATAGCAGCCAATGATGAAAACTGCTGACAAAGGCGAGGATACCACCAATAAGGATAATGGCATGAAAGACATTGCACGAATCCCAAAGTGTGAATAGATGTCTTGTCGTCGAACATAAGGGAAACCACCCAATCAACGACCAATGATGAAATGTCAATTTTTGGGTTCAAGGTGACCTACCAATGATGAAAGTAGGGCCAGGGTGCATGATAAGACCATAGTATCATGTGATTATGAGACAAACTAAGGGTATGGTCGACATGAAAAATCAAGATCTATGAGGAGTGGACGACACAGGTTGATAGACTTCCTTTGAACAAGAGCATGGGACATATGGTGGACTTCGGCAGCATAGACTCAATGATGTGACTATTAGATGTAGGAGGCATCAATAACGTTCTCTATAGGGACTGGAAGAGTAACCAGTTGGTAGAGGAAAACTCTATAGCGAGATCAGCTTCCTAAGGCCATGCTAAACCCAAAATTATGATGACGCAAGGAATCAATAACTTTGTGCTTTGTTCAAAGGCAACATGATTGCTGCCGATTATAATATAGTACTCCTTTCCTACTCGTCTTTTTTTGTTTTTTCATAACAAATAAATGCTATGATACAGAGGACGAAACGAGTGTCGCAAGTAAGAAAAACTAGTTACAATAGTGAAACGTACCTATTCTTAATGCAAGGAAATGCATGTGGGAGATGGACACTCTCAGTGATGTTCCCTCCAAGGTATAGGGTGTCAAATTGCAAAGGATATAAACAAGGCTCTTCTTGGTTGAGGATGCAAAAACTGCTTAGGCAACAGTTTATAACTCAAAGCGAGAACCGGCTAAAGGCTCAATACTGCAAGCGAGGGCATGAGATGCAATCACAACTTAACGCCAAAAAATATCCTTTTTTATGTCTTTTAGTCTACTTGGTGTGAAAAAGGGGTAAACTTGTGCCAAATAGATGTCTTTTAAAATCCAATTTATGAGTGTGAAAAATACAAGTTCACTCGGCAATCTTTTCTATTTTTGATAATGAGTGGGAAAAGAGCTTAACTAAGACTCATTACCTTTCAAATGCAATTTAACGAGTATGAAAGGGACAAATCAATCGATAATATTTTTGGTTTTTAGACGAGTTGAAAAAGAGCTTAACTAAGACTCGTTTTTGGGAGTTTGTGGGGAATAAGGCCACATGTGCATGAATGAGAGATGAGGCTCATCATAAGGTCATGTATTTAATTATAATGGACTCCCAGTCCTAAGGAAAAACTCGTCATGGGAACCAAATGTCAACGAGGATCTAACTAGGTTGCCCATGTTTGGTAAGTCTCTACCATTTATTAGCGACACTATTTATAGTAGACGGGAGGTTCTGTGTCACAAAAAATGGGTTTGTTCCTAAGGTGTAAAAAGTGGTAGTCGAAGGATAATGCAAAAAATGCATGATGGAGTGGATACCTATCCTATATGCTAGGTTATGAAAATACCTTCCCGAGGTGACGAATGACCAATCATGACGTGGAAATCCGCAAGAAAAATGAGTCAAAAATACAAAAAAAACAACTCAAAACCACTTTTGCATTAGTCCATTAGGTGAAAAATAGCACGAAACTATATAAAGTGGGTAAAAATAGCTTATAAATAGTAATAAAATAAAAAATTACTGTATCATTTTGATTTTTACCCAAATAGTGCAATTTGGACCAAAATACCTCCATGATTCAAATGATGATTGCGGGAGCATTAGGCAATGAAATCAAGAACCATATGCATCAGGTAACTCTTCATCTCTTCCTCTTCAAATTCAGTGGATTACATTTTTGAATTAGGTTTCCATTCTTTAGTTTTTGAGGGTGTAAAATAGGATTTTCGGTATAGGCGGGTTTCCTTGTATAGGTCTCGTGTACGACTAGGTATACACCCCTGTGTGAACCATAGGGAGCGTGTATTAAGCCCTAGACATTACTATGTGAAAATAAAGCTGCGTATAGGTATGCAGATGGCCAAAAAGAGGGGTTCTAAATCAAAAATGATTTTTCTTTTGCAGGATGGTCTTGGAATGGAGAGAGAGAGCATGAGGAGGTAGATGAAGCTGTGGATCGAGATCCAGTGACTCAAGCATCTCTAAAAAGATGTGGCTTATACAAATTTTGGGCTCTCAAAGGAATTAGGGCCCAAGTGAGGTTGTTGGAGATGTTGGTGGGTTACTGGGACCCTGATAGCGAGAGATTTATCCTTGATGGACAACCATTGAGGATCATAGTAGAGGACATCTACTTCTTGACTGGTTTATCATGCTGAGGGGAGGTTGTGAACCTCAAGTCACACAGATCAAAGAGTGGGATGAAGATCGAGGAGTATATTGATTCCCATTGTGTAGCAAGCACTCCCAAGGTGGGAAGCCAAGTCCCCATTTGGGCAATAATTAACCTCAATTTGAAGATCATTGTGCTAGTGGTTACCAGGATCATAGGTTCGGCCTCATTGCATCAAGCATCGAGATTGCTTATGTTTTACGCAGTAAAGTGTGCTACACCCAGTGTCTATGATTGGTGTACCTCACTACTGGCCAATATGAAAGGTCACCTGACAGAGTGAAAAAAATGGAGTAAGAGAAACTTCGGTTTTTCCTCTATTCTTTGTAGTTTCTTTTTTGAGCGGGTTCCAGGTTTGGGACCTAGAGTGGAGATCCTTCCTAGAGAACCATGTGATCCATCCATGGCATGGAGGATTGAGGTCATGAGACGACAAGGGGAGGTAGGGTATCAATGCCCTTCAATGACTATCCATATACGGGGATCGATTTCAGAGGAAATCTTGATATGCCACTTCCACTAGGGGCTGCCTATGGTGATATAGGTAACAATTTTTTAAATATTTCATTTTTTTTTATTTTTGTATTTAGGGAACACAAATATTTTTGAATGGTGTTTAAATATTAACTAGATACTTGTGTAATCATAGACGTGTGTCCGCGACGGCTAGAGGGATTCCTATGACATAGATGAAGGAACTGGGGAGATGAGGTGGTGGGAGGAGAAGTGGAGAGAGTCCTATAGAACATGCAGGGTAACCTGTCTCGTTTGACACAGAGGATTCCTATGGTTCAAGTGGAGGATCTACCTGAAGCCATGCAACGACAGGTGGTTGGTATACCTAGAGCATGGGTATGACTCTTTTGGCGCCTCACAAACATCATGGTTTTCTACCATGACACACATCTGGTGCCACAAGCATAGACGTCATGGGATATGTATACCGACTGTATATGTGTATTGAGGGTTTTAGCCCCAATTTTGTAATATAAACACCATATTTTGAAATATATATAAATGGATCTTCGGCTTTACTTATATCTTAAAATGTGTACATTGATTTAATGGTTTTATTTTCTTTATTAATGTGACAAATGGCAATCTAAAAAATAATTAGCGTAGGCATCAGATACATGATTAGAACTCCTAGGAATGTGATAATATGTAATAAAATCAAATTGTTGTTCTAAAAGACGTACCCATAGGAATCAACGGAGTAAATTAGGATCATGCACATGGTAACAGCCGTTCAACTGACATACTAATAACTGGGAATCTAGACGAACTTCTAAAGAGCGAATACCATACAAGATAGCATCGTGAAAAAGTTCTATGATGATGCTATATTCGGCCATGTTATTCATGGATGGTCCTAGGCATATACCACCTGAAGACACCAGCAAACCCTCAGGTGAGTAAACCACCTAAGTGGTGGAAGTCAAGTTCTGTGTATGATGAACGGCTCCATCTGTGAATCCTAGGTAGACCGAAGACTCCGTTGACATCTGCCAACAAAAGGGAAAATTCGATAAGCAAGCCAAAGACAAAAGAAAAGGGAAAAAGAGATGTCTATACACTAAATTTACATTAGTATAAAAAGAGTTTCACTCAAGCCTAGGGCTCAAGCGTAGTACCTTTTCAAGTAGAGCCCATTTCTAGGCTCGACCAATTTATTCCTTTCATAATCTTCTAACTCGTAAGCTACCTTTTCTAGAACACATCACACGATGTAAGGACCATGCCACATGGGTTTAAACTTGCCTGCCCCTAGTGGTTCTTTGGCTTGATCATACAAGAGGACCATGTCACCCTTAACGTACAACCAGGGATAGACATACTTGTCGTACTGAACCTTGACATGTTTCTTATTTGCCTCGATAGTCATAAAGGCGCCCCGACGCTACTTGTCAAGATTCTCTAGGTGCACAAGGCGTCGCTCTAAATTTTAAGTGTCAGGTAGGAGCTCGAATGCCAAATTAAGAGAAGGGACTTCGCATTCAACATGAAGGATTGACTCCACACCATGCACTAATTGAAAAGGGGAAAAATTGGTGGCAGTCTTAACCGAGGTTCAGTATGCCTAAAGCGCAGGATATAACATGATGTGCCAATTGGAATTACTCCAACAGACAGTTTTTTGCAAAATGGTTTTGAAAGATTTGTTGATGGCCTCTACTTGCCCATTTGTGTGGGGGTAATAAGGGGATGAATGACCATGTCTAAAACCCAACTTATATGCTAGTTCTACCATCATTTCATTATGAAAGTGACTGCCATGATCAGTGACAATATTATTTGGGATACCAAACCAGACGATAATTTGGTTGAACAGAAAGAAGGCTACAGTCTTCCCATCATATTTTACAGTAGGCATGGCTTCAGCCCACTTAGTAAAGTAGTTGATGACCACAATAATATGTTGATTCCCCCTAGCCAAAGTTGGGTTGCAGTCGACGAAATCTACCCCCCACTTGGTGAAGGGACTGACGGTAATGATTGGGTGAAGAGGGGATGGATGTAGGCGCATTTTTTGAGTGAACACCTAGCAGGGGTGACACTTATTAACCACTTCGATACAATCTTTAAAGATAGTAGGCTACAAATAACAGGCTCGCAGGATTTTTTGGGCCTTCGCAAGCCCAGATAGGTTACCACCACAAGCCCCTTTGTGGCAATCATTTAGGACTGACTTGGCTTCCTCGTGAGTTAAGAAACGATGCAATATATTATCTATTCCTCCACGATACAAAGTTTCATTGACGATGGTATACTTTTTGGCTTGGTATGTAACATCTCGTTGATCATCTCACGAGAGATGATGAGCGAACTTCAAGGTTTGAAGATAAAGAACAATGTCTCCATACCAGGGGTCGAACGACAAGACAAAGAAAATTTCTGCAAATGAATCAACATGGATAACATCCTCGTCTAATCGTGGAAAATCAGATATTAACTCTGCAAAAACTAGCGATTTCTTGGACATGGCCGAAGCAAAGTCGAGATTGAATTCTTGTAAGATGACAATCCATTTATTATATTCTGCCCCTATGATACGTCTAGTAAGGACGTATTGAAATGGATTGACATCAGCAACCACTGTAGTCTTGCAAAGAAATATATAGTGACGTAAACGTTGGACTGCATGAACGATAGCCAAAGCTATCTTTTCAACGTGAGAGTAATTTAGCTCAAGGTTGACTAGATTTCGTCTAAGATAGTAGATGAAATTCTTATGGAGCTCATCATCCTCTTAAACTAGAACCATACCAATTGTCTCTGCACACACAAAAATATACACTAAGTAATCTCTACTGTAATCAGGGGATTTCAGTAGAGGGGCCGATACCAAGTCTTTCTTTAAAATGTCGAAAGACTCGTGGGATCACTCATCCCAGATAAAAGGTGTGTACTTATTCAAGAGGCACAAGAAACCCTCAGTGATATTGGCATAATTCACTATGAAACAACGTAGAAAATTATCTTTCCCCTGTAAACCTTGAAGTTGTCTAATCATGCATGGGGGAGGCAACTGAAGTATTGCCTCAACCTTAAGAGGATCTACCATGATCCTAGTCTCAGAAACTAAAAATCCTTAGAGATGGCTGGACTTAACACAAAATATGCATTTGTGAGGGTTTAACCAGATTCTATAGTAACAACAACTTTTAAAAACTAGTCGAAGGTGTATAACATGATCCACTCTCTTGCGAGAGTGAGCAGCAAGATCATCAAGGTAGGCTTCGACTATGTGCTTGATATCGTGAAAAGTGAAAGTCATGGCATGTTGGAAGGTTTATCTGGCATTTTTAAGGCCAAAAGGAATTTTCCGGTATGCAAAAGTACCCCAAGGACATATAAATGTCATCTTGTTTCGGTCCTTAGGTTTGCTCTGGATTTGGTTATATCCTAAAAATCTGTCCATAAAATAAAATATTTTGCTTCCCGCACACTCATCGAGAATCTAATCAATGAAAGGTGTGGGGAAGTTATCTTTAGGAAAAACCTTGTTCGGGTCGCAAAAGCCCATACACACACGGATGGTTCCTTTCTTTTTATTCACAGGAACGGGGTTGGATACCCATTCGGTCAAAGGAACCGGGTAGATGAAGCCAACATTAAGTAGCTTATCCACCTCTGCCTTAATAGCAGGGGACTTCCTAGGATTTACAGCTCTAATACATTGTCGAACAGGTTTAACATCCAGTCAACTCCTAATCTCATGTTCGAAAATATGCGGATCAATCCTTGGCATCTCTTCATATGACCAAGTGAATACATCTCGAAATTCTTTGAAGAGTTTGGTGTAGATTAGAATTTCTTCTGGAGAATAATCCACACCTATATTTACGTTCTCAATATTTCCAGGGGTACGAGAGATATTGATCGAGACGGTAAGAGAAATACTCACCATATTTCCTTCAGCATAAATTCCATGCGTATCAAGTGGAACTACAGCATGACCAACTATCTCACTCAAGGTAGACCGAAAGTCATCTTGCTCGATTCTTTCAAGACTTAGGAGAAAATGAGATCGATGATGCATATCATCCCAAGGTCTCTCAAAACCATTCATGGCTTTGAGGATGGCTTCATCTGAAGGAAAATTCTCATCTAGGCAATCATGTGAGCAATACAAGGAGGTGGCCCATACAAGCCTAGGAACAGGATCCTCCTCGTCTGTCCAACAAATGTGTTAGGAATAAAGTACGCAAAGGATAATTCGTCGATAGTCATGATCTCCCCTTGATGAGGAAAATAAAGTATACAGAATACAGACGATATGACATCGACCATAGAATAGGTCCAATTGCAACCTAGTGACAGGTTATAATCAAGAGGCGCATCAACTACCTCTCCCTCCACCTCTACCGTCTTCCCACCTAACTGGACTGGAAAGGAAGGGAGAATACCGTGAGGGTGGAACGAATGACCGTCAAATGAAGTTAACGTGTTTGACGACATGGAAAGGGTTAGAGAACCGATAGATTTACAATAGACTAGGGACATCTTGCAAGTGGCAACACCTTCATCAATGACTGCTCATTTGATAGTATACTTGGAATACTCCACGTGGATTTGGAAATGCACATGGTAAGGTAAGTGAGGATTCACATCTGTGACATCAAACTTGATAAATTTCGATCCACTAGGTTCTAGAGCTCCTAAGGCAGAGAGTGAGGCATTCCTCTGTGATGGACATGTCTGGAGTACCTTCAAATCCGACATCGCACAAGGTGTTTATCCCATATCCTCAATGATAGATTAGTTCTGGGTGGCTCTAGCATTAGGTTTGTGAGTAGAGCGCTTGCGTACTCCTTTTGGAATATGAGGCGGTGGCTCTAGTTTCTCAATCTGTAGGTTCATCTTCGGAGGGGGAGGAGGAGCTTCTAGACTAGTACTAGATTTTGAATATCTATAATCTTGAGAACGAGTGGCTATATCAATTTTTCCGTCGACCATATTGATACAAACACGGTCGTCGTCTTGCAATGGTGGGTTCTGAATTCCACTGGGTGCATTTCTAGTGTTCGAAGAGCTCAAGTCTAAGTTTTTTTTGTGTGGGAATGGATTTGTCAGCACAGTAGGTGGTAGATTTAAAATCCTCGCAGTTTTCATGAGTTTGGGGCATAACTATGTAAGGAAGTCATCGGTACAAAGTTTACAAGGAAACTTCACCTTACGTTTCTCTTTCTTTCCCTCTGTAGAATTATCATTCTGCTTCCCATTATTATCTTTTTCCTTGGGTTTGTTACCATTTTTCCCTCCCTTATGATTGTTTCGACCTTTCCTTTTATTCCCATCTCGCTGTTGTTCACTAGTTGGGTTTTTCGACGATTACACGGAATGTACATCCGCCGACTGGGTGGGTTTGGAGGATCTTGATGAAGTTGATCCTTGGATAGAATTTGTTTCCGAGTTTGTGGGATTTACATTGGCAGACCCTACAATTCCATCGGCATGAGGTCTGGTTTTTTTCCTAGGATCGTAATTTGACCGCGGTGCTTTTGGAAGAAGGTGATATAACATCCTAGATTGAGCATATATTAAATCTAATTGCTGGGCTCTAAAGATATCTTTTTCCTCGTTGGAGACCTCAGAAGTAGCAACGTCCTTCGAGATAGGAGGGTGAAAAGAATTTAGGAACCATTCTAGAAGAAAGGTCGAGGGTACATGAGTCTTAATCATCCGCTTCCATCTACGCCACTTCTGGATATGATCTGAGATATGAGTGGCAGTGTCCTGGCATAAAGTCTACAAAATTTCGAGGCCAACATCATAATGAATGGGCAATTGAAAGTGGTTGAGAAAGTCCACCACCAACTGATTAAATGATCCATATGTCCCCCTAGGTAGCTCAGTATACCATTGCGAAGAAACTCCAAGGAGTGCGTTGAAACAATCATAATCTAATAGACTCATTATTCAGGGAATTCGATGAGCACCAAAGGTGAAAGGTAGTGACATGTTCACCAGGGTCCTCTCCATTATTACCCTCAAACTTTGGAATGTCTGAAGGAAGTTTGGTGGGGACGGGGGGCCATGTGGGATCATGACACACTAGGTCATTCATTAACTTAGACAAGTTTGGCAGATTGAGCGTGGCGAGAAAAGGGAGACAGGGTTGCGACGTCTGGCCCCATCCTCCCACGGAAGATTGTGTGTTGGGAACTGCATTCCATCTAGGATTCTGGTAAGTACCAAATCCCTGTCTAGAATTATAAGGCCCTCCTCTAGGATGATTCATATAAGGTTGTTTGGGCATCATTCTAGTAGTAATGTTCTGATAAGAATTGTGAAAATTACCCCTAGCCGGATTACATCCAGGATGGGGGTTATGAAAACTGCCCCCAAATGGATTAGATCGAGGTTGGGGGTTGCGCAAAGTGTAATACTGAATGCCTCTAGGTGGGAACCTGGAGGATTGAAGTGGATTCATCATGCCAAAAGTATTGGTCGGAATCGACACCAAGGCGGTAGGGATATAGGGTGGAACTTGTCCGCCAGTGGTTTGTTCCATCCAGCTGTAGAAGGATTATACCTGGGGTTAAGAATAGGGACAATTCCTACATTAGGATTCATTTGGGGAATATGAGAACCACTAAATGAGAAAGGAGTGTAAGGAGGTGTAGTGCCCCCAAGTCCAAAGCTAGCGTTAGGGCCAACAACTGGGATGGTAGTCGAAAACTGTGAAGTGAAGTTAAGCATACCATAATAAAATTGACTAGAAGCCATAGGGATGGACTGAACATTGTAACTTGGTGAGTGTCCGAAACCCCCAAAAGGTTTTGAGGCAAGAGATGAAGCATTAACTATAGGTCGAGCCATAGTACTGGTATAAGCCTTCGACACTGCAACTATAGTAGCTGCAAGAGTCGAAGGGGTGCCATTAACTATAGTGGGTATGGGAGTCGAAGAACTCTTAGTGTTCTAAAGATTGGACTCAGTACTCATCCTTGTGGAACCACAAGTCTGAAAGGTGGATGTGTGTGTACCACACGTGATAACTCTATGCCTTTTAGAAGGCATGAACTCAAAAACCGATGGTGACTGTAAAAATTGACAGGACCAGTGAGGAAGCTGGTCCAACTCCACGATGAATTATGACTCTACAAAATAAAAAATATATCCTAAGGCCAACTAGTAGTCAAAGAGCATACCAAAAATTCAAATGGCCAATATGCATGCAAACAGGCTAAAGTGGTTGAGTGGCGTCTCTCGCTAAAGAAGGTATGTCTCGTCCAAGAGGGACCTAAGACTCCCTAATAAATTTTGGAGGTAACAAAATCAATCATAGGGTCCCTTGTGGGCTTAACAACTAGTCAGTCAGATCCCCCCAAAGAGGTAATCCTCCATAAAAGCTATGTGTTTTCTGACCCCTATTTGACCCAGGGTACAAGCAGAATAACCCTTGCAAGTAACCTATGAGATACCTAAGTCAAGCAACTAACAAACCATTGTATAAATAATTCATAGACGAGCAATCATAAGTCTGGATCACCACAGAAATATCTCTGACGCTAGGTGAGTATCCAGGGGTTATCCCTTCAACTAAATTCGCGCAACCTCATGATTAACTCCAGTGTGAGCGGAGCCTCCTGATCTTACCAATTATACAATGGACTTCTCAACTCCCTGTCTCAGACACATATGTTGATTTAATTTCCTTGGAGAAGTTTACTCACAAAAATTCTATTCCAAGGCACTAAATCCTAGACTAGTGCACCCTAAAAATAATGTTGTGACTAATTAATTTTAGTTTAAAGCGTAAGTTTTATTAGTCGTGATTACTCAAAAGGGCATGGAAGTGAAACTCATGATGTTATGACTCTGCAAGAAGATAAATATGAATATAATGCAAAGTCTATCTTTAACTTTTCAATGAATGATGTGCTAACAAAAACAATGCAATTTTCAATTTCAACTCTGTAATTCAGATTTAAAATGCAATCTTTCGCTAAATGCACTAAGCTAACGATAAAGGTTCAAAGACAAAAATGATAACCAATGCAAAATGCCTATTTTTTTGTATTTTCAATATATTAAAGAGAAAATGCATGGACTAAAAAGCAACCTAATATATAAATTCTACTGTGTATAAATGAAATAACTCAAGTAGAATACCAAGCGGCCAAGCAAACAACCCAGGGTTCAAGGACAAATCAAAAATGAAAAACAAAGAGAAAGACTACGCCCAAACATTCAACTCCAAACAAGTTTCCTGTCACCTAAGAGAATCTCACAAAGCACTATAGAGACCTAAGAAGGCTCAACAAACATTAAATCCCACCCAACACACTAGTACATATGACCAAATTTGCGACGGTGTTTCATTGATACTGCCACACTTATCCGTCATAATTTCCACGAAAGCCGAGACTTTTTTTCATCATTATATTTTTCGTCACTATATCCACGATCCAAGTGTGCATGGAAACATCGAAAAAATTATATCTCCACTTTTCATCACCATCAAGATCAATTAACCCTATGCATCGTCGCAATTACGACGAAATTTCGTCGCAATTACAACGAAGAACCGTGTCAATTACGACAAAACTTTGTCACAATTGCGACGAAAATTTATGCCAAGACAAAAACTTATGACGCAGATGTTGTATGTGAGATGCAAAACCATGGCAACTTGCGACGAAAATCCGTGGCAATAGCGACAAAAATGTATCTCAAGAACAAACTTACGACGTAGATGTTGTATGTGCGACGAAAAACCGTGGCAAATTGCGACGAACTTTCGTCCCTATTGCCACAGTTCTTCAAAATAAAAATTTGTTTCTGACGAACTTTCGACGAAATTGTGACAATGACTTTAAGTTTAAAAAAAAAAATACATGAGATATGGTATTACCATATCACATTGTAATATGGTATACCATATTACAATGTAATATGGCATTACCATATTACATTGTAATATGGTAATGCCATATTACAATGTAATATGAGATTACCATATTACATTGTAATATGGTAATGCCATATTACATTGTGATATGGCATTACCATATTACATTGTAATATGGTATACAATTGTAATATTATAATATATTATATATTGTAATATTGTAATATTCTATTGAAAGATGGATGTTAGAGAAAATGTG
>JASDQU010254604.1:0-16065 GCA_032191745.1 Picea mariana | reverse complement strand
TCAGCTTTGGCATGCCCGAAATCTAATAAAGAATAAGAATTCAAATGAATAGGAAAAGGTGGCCATACCTTCTTTGAATATCCCTTAAGCTCTTTGCTTATACCACTGATTACTGTCTGCCGAGCAACCTCGCGACAAACCAGCTTGTTGGGAATGAACAATGGCAGTGCATGCGAGGGAGTAGAAGCCCCGAAAAATCTGAGGTACGAAAATTATGCTTTCACATACTAGTCTTCTATGCTGCTCAGATTCGTTACTATGCTGTCCGAGATCCGGGGTGGCAGGTGACCAAAACTAGTGACATGCAGGGGCACCATCACCCAGTTAAAGATTTCCTACACAAAATTTTCTACTTTTTTTTCCCATAATTTTGCATGATATACATGTATGGGTTCATCTTCTGCTGGAGTCCAACTCTAGCTCATTAAGGGAAATGGTGTCATAAAACAAATTGAGTCCATAATGTATGCAGACATGAAGAATGAAGACGCCTTCCCATTCTCTTTCTGCGCCTGATACTCTGTGAGCCGATTGGTCAAGCTATTGGAAAGCATCTTTTCCCAGTCAAAGGAACTGCCTTCGGCGACCCGAAACATTAGAGGCACCCACAGAAGGAAAAAATGTGAGGTGTCCTCATTCCCATATAACCTGCATGTCATCATGGCTACGTATTTGTACCACGATTCTAAAGAAGCGATTGAATATATGTCATGGCTATTAGCTCTGAACTTTGCGGTGTTTGAAACCCAATCCTTTATTAAACTAGACATGGTTTTATCCTACTGTACACATTCCTTCTGCTTGAACTCGTCCAAGAATTCAGCGCCATATGTGTGGCCGTGGGAAGCTTATACATGGCTTGCAGATGTTCCGGCCTGAAAGTATCGATGGTGACTTTCTGCTTGTTCATGATGGTTTTGGTCAGTATGTCCACATGGTCCAATGCCCATCGGACCATGTCATAATATGGAAGCAACCATGGCCTGGATGCTACTCTGTGCATTCTGGATTGGATGACTATTTTGTACTTGGTGGTTATATCATATTTTTCATTATCGTTGGAGTCGTTGGAATAGTCCACCAACTCTGCATGTAGAACATCCAAAATGAACGACCAATTTAAGACCGAATCGATACTTCAAGGTGAAGTATCAGCGACATTGTCTGAGCCTTGTCCCGAAACCTCAACATTTTCCTTTGATGCTTTTCGCGGAGCCATGGCTGGAGATTGCGTTTTGGCTCTTCTGCGATAGAAATACGTATACATACAAAATTCATCTGCTCAGAGATAATGTGCTCTGCGTAATATGAAATGCATTTGTTATAATGAACCACAGCCCTTATATATATTTGAAAACTTAGTACCTTTCAGAACAAGTCTATCAAATCACATTTGGAAATAAAATTTGCCATAAAAATCTGATCTTATATTTATCGATTTACCCTATTTCCTCATTAATGTCATAAATTTTGGTGGTTTAAAAGTCAGCTGGTGTATGGAAAGAATAAGGCTACCTCGTGAATTGTGCAAGCATCGAAATGCGGGATATGTCTTGATTTAGCTTAATTAATCCGTTTTTACCAACGTTAATCAATATTTCGGTACTTGTTATATCGGGGATTTTAGTTTAACACTTTGAATCTCTAACACCCAAGACTACGAAGATCAATTTTGATTAATAAAAGGTAATTGTGATTTGGGGTTCGATTAATTTTATAATTATTATATTCACCATATCGCGACTTGGAGCTTCGAAGATAAGTTTCTGGAAGGTTTACATGCCGAGTTGCGAAACCGCGAGATCGCGATAACATGACTTAATTAAAAGTGAAGATAATCTTGGATTAAGTGATTAATTAATTACGTTATAACCGCATCGCGAGTCAAGGTTTAGACGGTGTAATTTTCGAAAAGGACAACGCCGAGTGGAAAAATGCCGAGAGAATCTTTTACCATGGTTTAGCTTTTACCTTTAACCTTGATATGGGTTACTCAAATAAGGACCTCGTGTTCTCGGCTATCAGAGCTATGAAAATAATTTTTTGGGTTTGGCGAATGTCGAGGCGCGAAACCCCGATGATGTTTAATCATGGGTTAGGGAAAACTTTACCCTCGTTACTGTCTTGAGTGAAAAATTAAAACGATTTTGTTGTTTCGTGGCTCTGGACGTGTGAACTACATGACTTATAGTATCCGACCTATGAGATCCAGAAGTAGAACAAAAGAGGAAACATTTTTACGAAAGGTAGGACTTGTTTCGAGAGTATAATATTCATCGTTGCTCATGTGATAAAGCTTCAGAGATCTCAATATCTCAGAGGGAAATTATGAAAACCATCTTTAGATTTCAAGCATTAAAAATGAAATTTGTGACGGGCTAGAAAAACAAGGGCGGCTCCGACATAGGCTCCAACTAGGGATCTTGCCTTTCTGTGAGGCGGGAAGAGCAGTAGACCATGTGCCAATATTAGGTAAATGGAGTCAATAGCTCAATCAGGCGAAAAGGTTCCTGAGAATAGGGTATTGAAGGGGAAAAGAGACTTCGTTCTTCACCTTGAAAAGATTTTTTCAAAATCATATACTCTTTTTAAACATGGCTATAGTCCCTTTCACAACTTTCCCTTTCCCACTATTAAATTCAGGTATGCTTTAAGACAACTGAAACAATCCTAGGAGACCCAATAGATCTTGCGGCTATCGGCCTGCATCAAAAGATTAAGATTATATGTTTTTAATTGGGGAGTCTCGTATGAATTTGGGATGTGGATCAGGTTTCAAAAAGCATTAGTTACCATAGTAGAGTGGTATTCATGTATAACATCCTTACAAATATCTCAGACATTGCTTCACTGCCATCAAGCCTATTCAGTACCCCAGTGAAGTTATCTGGCCCCTTTTTATTGAATTTCCTTTCACCACTTCGGAATATATTTATGCATTTAAATGTTGAGACGAAGGCAATCATTTCTAAATTTCCTTTCATTGTCTCTCGAACTAGGTGGGGGCAATCATTTCTTAATTTCCTTTCACCACCTATCTTATAATTTTCTTTTTAGAGCGCGAAGATGGGAGCAATCAGTTTGTATCAGGGATGATATCTGTGTAATATTTTGCATTATAGGTCTATCAACTTACTTTGATTACTCGGTACCAACCTTCCCTTGACCTTCACAACATCTTCGTTCTTGGGGAGAAAAAGGAAAATAACTTTTTAAGGGCATTTTATTTGAGCAAGCTTCAATCCTCCGATGTTGTTGAAAAACCTAGGAAAGTTAGGATCACTCTAAACATTCCTTCACTTAGCAGGTGATCGAGTAGTTGTGAAGACCTGCTTTCTTTCCACAATCTGCTTTGAAGCTCACGAGGTTGAAACGAAATTTTTTTATCCCTTCGCATATGAAATGGAAAGATGGTGACTTTTTAAAAGGTAAACCTGAAGGTAGAAAGGATGCCAGGCAATGATTTACTGACTGAAAACACATAGGTCAAACAATTCAAAACTGACTCTTGTAGATATTTTCGGGGATAATTTACCTTGACTAATTGTTTTTAGATTGGGTGAATCGTTTAAATTGTCTTAATTTTTTCAAAGATTATCAACCCAAGAAACAACTATGTTATCTATCAGTTCAACTGATATTGCAGTTTGAATGGTGTTACCTCGGTTTTCTTTAACAGTCCTTTATAACATGTCCTTTGAGAAATATCATCTTTACCTTTTCATTTCACTTTCTTTGCACAATATGAAACTACTTTAGGTATCACCTGTTTATGCCGATTTATTTCTGACACCGACTTTCAGTTTACTTCTCCTGCTTGTTTCATATGCAACTGGAAACCTGTAAAAGGAAAATATGAATCTTATCCGAAATGTGTCGAAAGTTCATAAAAAAAAAAAATCAAAAGAAATGTTTAAATGAAAATACATATATGTACATAAAATATATATAAGAATTTATTTATTTATTTATTTATTTTAATCTGGCGACTGTTACGTCATGTAATGCTTTAGATATCGCCCGTTTACAGGGGTGTTGAGGACTTCTCTGTCTATATTTTATAGTAGGAAAGAATGGTTTCCTTCCAGAGCTGAGACCCTGAATGGCCCGTACTAGAGGTGGTCAAATTTACCATGCTTCACTACTTCTTCCTTTCTTGCATCTCATCTTAGCACTAAATCACCTGGGAGGAATTCCCTGTCCTTTGCTTTGCGGTCGAACAATGCCTTCATATCATCTTGGTACTTCTGCATATTTTCATCAACTTCGACTCTATGTTGTTGAACCTCAATCAGCTAATTAATTCTCCTAGTTACATGATTGGGTTCTTCGTTTTGATCTTGCCATAACTTCATTTCTGGTATCACTAGGTTTATAGGTAGAACAACATCTGTCCCATAGACCATTTGAAAAGGCGAAATACCAAAAGACCTTTTAGTGCTTATGCGGTTTGCCCACAATGCGTATTTTAAGTGTACATGCCAATACCTTTTATTTTCATCGAATACTTTCTTGATTATATTTACCGGGCTCTTGTTACATGATTCGGCAAATTCGTTCCCCTGGGGGTAATATATTGTGGAATGGCCAAGAACGATGTTATACTTTTGATAGAAGTTGATCATAGCCATAGATTTAAAGGCCTGGGCATTGTTAGTAACTATCTTTCGGGGACAACCGAATCTTGACAAAATATTGTCTTCCAAGAAATCAATTACCACCGAGTCTGTTGCCCTTTTGGTTGGAATGGTTTCTACCCACTTAGTAAAATAATCTGTAGCTGTTAAGATCCACTTGTGTTGAGCACTGGAATGGGGATTAATCTCTCCTATGAAGTCTAGACCCCATTGCTGAAATGGGGCTTCGGCTTTGACTGGAACTAGAGGCAGTGCCGGGAGCTTCTGTTCACCTACGAATAGTTGACAAGGGTTGCAGGCACGCACTTTGGCATTGACGTTCGAAAAGATTTTTGGCCAGTAGTACCCAGCCCTCAAGATATTGTAAGCTGTATCTCTCCATGCATGATGCCCCCCATAGACTCCCTCATGAAATTCATCTATAACCGATTGAGTTTCTGATTCCACTAAACAGACTAACAGGAAACCGAGTGGATCTTTCCAATATAGCTAACTTTTGGCGATACAATATTTAACTGCATGGAGTTTTAAAGTTCTGGCTTTAGATGGTGATAGTTCATTTGGGCATTTTAGAGTTAGTAGGTATGACACTATGTATTTGTACCAGCCCGATGATAAGAACTTCTCTTCGATCTTGTTTGGACTTGTTTCTTCATTCAGCTTGTTTAGTTCTGTGTCTTCGTCGCCTTCCTGTAGGCAATTGATATCTAGGGCTCTAAAATTCGACTCAGCTAAGATTTTGGCCAGGCCTTTCCCTTTTATCAATTTGGTCAGTTTAACTTCCAGATCAAATTCCTGGATTTTGGCGAGCCATCGCCCTCTTTTTCCCTCGCTGTCTGGCTATACCAATATATCTTTCATAGAACTGGTAGGCACGTACACAATTATCTTTGAGTGTAGTACATAAGTTTTGAATGCATTTAATGCTTTTACCATTGTGTATGCATGTTTTTCTATTATGTCATACTTCAGTTCTGTGTCTCTAAGGCAAATGAGAAAATAAGAAAATCTTTCAGATAGTCTGGGCTTTCTAACACAGGTGCCTCGCTTATGACTTTCTTAATATGTGCAAATGATGCTCTGGCTTCAGTTGTCCAATTTACTCCGTTGTCCTTCTTCAACATACCTGTGATCAATTTAACAATCTCAGCGAAATTCAGGATAAACCTTTGTAAAAAACTTATTCTTCCTAAGAAAGATTGAATCTCTTTTACACTTCTGGGAATATTTATAGTATCTATTGCTTCAATCCTCTTAGGATCAATCATGATTCCATCCCTAGATATGATATGGCCCAAAATCTTACCTTCCTTCATGGCGAAATGTGATTTCTTTGGGTTTAAAGATAGACCAAACCTAAGGCATTTTTTGAAAGCCTGTTTAAGATGGATCAAGTGTTCCTCATCGGTTTTAGAGAAAACCATCAAATCATCGAGGTAAATGACTACGAACTTGCCCCTTTCTCCTATGAAAGTGATGTCCATAGCGCGCTGGAATGTGGCCCCTGCATTCATCAAACCAAAAGGCATTTTTTCATACACGAATGTACCCCATGGTGTGGTGAAAGCATTTTTTTCCCTATCTTGTTCATTCATGGTGATTTGATTATAACTAGAGAACCCATCTATCATAGACATTCGGTTTGCTCCAACAACTTTTTCTAACACATGGTCCATTTTGGGCAGCGGATAATTGTCCTTGAGAGATGACTTATTTAAGTTTCGGAAATCCACACACAGTCTGATTTACCCACTCTTTTTCCTGTCTGGGACCAGGTTTTCTACCCAGTCCGAGTATCTCAGAGGTATGATTATTTTCGCGTCTAAAAGTTTCTTAACTTCTTTTTCGATCACAGGTAACAAAATGGGGTTAATCTACCTAAGCTTTTGCCTAAACGGTTTGACCCCAGGCTTCAAAGGTATCTTGTGATCAATTATGGAAGTCTCATACGTTCTTAACAAATCATAAGACCAGGTGAAAACATCTTTATACTGTTTAAGTAGGTATTTATACTTAACTTTCACTTCGGGAGGGAGGAACTTGGATATTTTTACCACCCTGGATTCTTTTTCAGTTCCTATATCACAATCCTCCACTTCTTCTGGTTGGGGCTACAAAGTGGATTTTACAGGTACGTCGTTCTGATCAAAAAGTCTTTCTAGAGGAATCAATCCTTTCGGAATCTGGTTGTTTTTAAGGACCAGCATACGATGATCCGCAATTTTTTCTTGGAAATCTTTAGGATCTTCCCCTTCTTGCATGATCCACATCAGGTCATTTTGATTTTCTTGGTCTACATGAGTTTCAGAGAATTCACCCACTGCTGCAAGAAATTTCCTAATTTGATCGTCATCCTCAAAGACCTGCCAGTGTTGGATATTGTCTGGTATAGATGGTTTGTATCTTATTTCAATGTGATACTTCAATTTGAAAGTCATGGGAGGAGAGAAGGTTGAAGCTTCTTTAGCCAATGCATCAACATGTAAATTCTCTGCGCGAGGGATAAAATGGACATTTACGGATGAGAAAAAGTTTTCCATGAGATCCCAGGGACAATTTTTGTATGTTCTTAGTCTGGGATGCTTGGCTAGGTACTATCGGTTTATTTGTTTGACTATTAACTCTGCATCTCTCTATTCCTCTAAGTTATTTATCTTTAGCTTCTTGGCAGCCTCTAATCCTAATACCAATGCTTCATATTCACATACGTTGTTAGTGTAATCTATATCCCACTGCAGTCAGTAGGAAAAAGGAACAACGAACTTACCTTCGGGAGCCACTAAAATCACTCCTGCACTCGCCCCTTCAGAAGATGAAGCACCGTCAAAATACATTTTCCAGACACCAGTGTTACACAGATCCTCTTTCATGTGACTTGACTCTTCTCGCTCTATATCGTTTTCCTTCGGACAACCATCTAAACCATCATCAAAAGACAAGATACAATTTCCCAGATCTTGATCCGCGATGTCAATAGGGAAATTGTTTGGGGTTTTAGGGTCACTCACTGTATATGCTAATCTCGTTTCTCTGTACATCCGAGTAAACTAACCACCAAACACAGGAATTGTGGTGAACATCATATCCAATTGAAGATAGCCCCCCAACTTGGCTCCCCATGACCTAGACAATAGTAATCCATACTTAGGGGGAATATCTGCAATAACCACATCCATTAGGATACTCTTAACCGAGACCTGCGCCAGGGTAACTACCAAATCCTTTATCATCCCCATATATTTAACCCTCCTCGAGTCAAAAGAATAAATATCTCCATAAGGTCTAGTGATCTGGAGACCCAACTTGTCCATAATAATCTTAGGCATAACGTTATGGGAGGCTCCGGAGTCTAACATGCAATTATGTAGCAATTGATCATACACATTTAGAGTGATATAAAAGGGAGCAATGGTGTCTTTGGCCCCTTCAAAATGGGGACCAAAAGTGATGTTAGGTTTGTCATCTTCTAGGTTTAAAACATCAGACTGGCTTTCTAGCTTAGAGACACCTATCGCTTTGGTAATCTACTTCCGATAAACAAGGTTTTTTGCTAATTCTACCAAAGGGATTGGTATCTTAATTTTCTTTATCTCATTTTCAAAACTAAAAGCTCCGCTCACCTTGTCTATTTCGTTGGTTGAGACTTTTGAATCCTTCCTTTCTGACTTATTTGTCTAGAACACTTTATCACTCATGGTCCTAGTTGAAGACGTAACTTTATTTACTGGTTCGGTTCCTTGTGCTTGGGTTTCAAATTTTTTCACTTTGGAATCTTGTGTGCTTACTACTTTAGTTTTGTTGTTGGGTAATAAGGTTTCTTCTGGAGTAGGCTCATAAGTTTGTCCTCTTTGGAGGATTTTCTTGGGTTGAGTAGTTGAGATGGGCTTACTCTTAGATCTTAAGTTATACTTGGGTTGGATCTCAGCCATTATCATCCCAGTTTCTTGTTGAGATTCACAGAGATCAGTGTGATCACCTTCTTCACCCTTAATCGACGGTTGTTGCATGTTTAGATATTTTTCATAGTCTTCTCGAGTCAGATATGGTTGAGTGCAGTCATCACCGAAGTTCGTGACATCATTATCCGAATCTCCGAAATCTTGAAAATCATTTGCTCCTATGAAATTTTCATTCTTTAAGGGAGCTTGTATTTTTTGATCTTCATTTTTTAATTGTCTTTGTTGGTTCCGGGGGTTGGGGTTCCTCTTGAAATCCTTTTTAGTGAAAGAGTCAACTTTGGCCTATTCAAGCTCCATTCTGGATATTTTATTTGACATTTCTTTAATTATTCTGGCCATATCGTCCACCCTATCATCTGTGGATCTATTAGACACTGAGGGACCTGTTTGTTCTCTAAAGAATTTGGTCTCTCAGTTTCCAGTTTCTAATTTAGATTTAAGCTTACCCGAAGCCATCATATTAGACTATATTTCTACCGCATCATCCTTCATTCAGTTTAGGGTGGCTCCCCTTCTTTCTCGCAAAAGGAGTGCAAAATCCAGTTCAAAAGCTCCGGCGAAAGTTACTTTGGCCGCAGGTTGGGACGGTTTAACCTCGGCTGGGATTTTATTATATAGTTTTTTGAATCTAGGAATAAATTCCATGACTGTTTTTGAGTTCTTTTTCCTTAAAGACCCAAATTCGGTTAAATAATATAGATGGTCTTTTCTCTTGCCCCATTGTCTAAGGAAAGCATCTTCCAAAGCATCATAAGACAAGATAGAAGTTGCAGGTAGGCTCCGAAACCAAGTTTGGACTTGGCCTTCGAAGGTTTGGACAAGAAGTCTCGAATATACGTCCTCATTTTCGATACCTAGAATATCTGCAAATTGATCAAAGAAATTAATATGTTCGGCCGCGGACAGATCCCCTTCCCCGATGAATTTTGGTAAATTTTTTATGTAATTTTTGGGAAGGTCGTGTAGAGGGACTGAAAATACTAAGGGATCATATCTGGCTGCAACTTTTGCAAACACTCTGGGAGGGGGAGTAGGCCCTTGGCCTCCAACTCCTCCTAGAGGGGCTCCTCCTCCACCTCCTCCTATAAACCCTCCACCTCCGACGGCTGCCATTGTTATTTGTGGAAAGTTATAAAGGGGGTTCTGGTAAATNTATTTTCTTCATGAAGAGGAAAATATGATGAGGAAAGATAAGGAACGCGAGGACTCAGTTCCTCGGATTTGCAAGAGATGAAATCAGGAGAACCAACGGGTGTGGAAACCGAGTGTGTAACACACTCTTCAGAATTTGGTGAAGTCGAGAAATTTAACTAAAGGAAAGATGGTATGTCAAAAGCCGATGAACTTTCAAGAGGGCCCTTTCCTTTGTGTACTAAGGGGATTGTCGGATGAATCTCACTCCTAAATTCATAGCAGTTTGGCATTGAAACATTAGTATCAAAGAGAGGACTGAGCAAAGTTGAGGGTTCAGAAGAACTCTTAGTCTTCAATGGTGGGGTTTTAAGTTTGTAAACTGCAGCGGTTGGCTTAAGAGAGCCTCTCACCTTTAGAATCTTTTCGGGATCAGTAACGGGCGTAATCTTCTTACCATCCGGGTTTTGTCTGGTATTCCTTCGACCGGATGTCAGTTTATTATTTGTGGAGTTGCCAAGTGAAAGATTAGGAAGCCTTAAAAGGTGTGTACTCTTTGTTCACTATCAAAGGGTAACACTTTCAATGAAAAACAAATGTTGCTTTCCCAGGGAAAAATATCTCGTAACTTCGGTCCCCGGCAACGGCGCCAGAAAGATGTTGTTCCAAAGTCTATACTTAAGGCTTAGAAGCACAGTGTTTAGGCATCTGAAAGTGTGTAAAAGGTGGAGAAGAGAGAAACATCAACCTTCAACAAAGGAAACTAAGGAATATTTCTACGTTGGCGTTGTTTATCTTCCAACTATTCCTGGATGGTTATATCTTGTTCAATGGCAGCCCATGAACGTTCGAGTTCAACCCGGGTAATAGCCATTTTAATAATAGTGTCGAAAATATTTAAGGCAATGTGTGTTTGATTTGATAATCTGGGTTCGATATTAGGTTGTGTTGGTACAAGGACAGTCATGGAGGAACAGTAAAATAAGCAAAACTTCAGGGAGAAATTAAGTTTTGTCTCAATTTGGTCGTATAAAAGAGAATTTATGATTTTGGAAATAAAATAGGTTTCAAATCAAAGGCTCTTTCCCGTAACTGAGTTATATCTAAATAAAAGGTGTGAGGTGGGAGAAAAACATTTAGTTGTCTATGGTGTAAGGCTCCTATCAAGGGAGAATCTTATGTATAAACAGAAGAGGAAAAATGTAAGGAAGTAACCGATGTAGCAGAGAATATGTGTAGAATTCTAAAAATGTGGACTGGTCTTACACCCTTGTACAAAGGAAAAATAGTAAACAATTACAGAAAACCAAAATTCATTAGCTATAGTAGTGGTTGTACTAAATTATAATGAAGCATTCATCAGTTAAGAATATGAAATGAAATGAAATATGAGATACAAGAAAACAAACTCATAACACAGTCTTGACGGAATTGAGAATCTTCAGATTTGCTTTGTATTAACTCTCAAATTTGTAAAAAAATTGTTACAATTGACACAAAAAGGTCCATCCCCTTTCATTTCTTTCTTTGGTATATTTATACAATTTTACAAATAAGATAGAATCTCAATAGTCACAAAATTTCGGTTATGATAGGGAGGAGAGAAATCGCTCCATTTCTTCTTCTCTGTCTTCACTTGGTCCCAGACATTTGTCCTCGCGCGGGCTCGATATAGGTGACACATCTGTCAACCAGTTGAGATATTAGCCGCGACGGTTCTTCTTGACAACTGGATTCAAAGAAGTGACATTCTCGGGCTAACTGCTGCAGCCTATCTTCCATCTGTCCATCTATGATGTCGATGGCGCATAATTGTGCACTGGGTCTAATCATGCATTTTTCTATTTGGACTATGTCCACCATAGTCATCTAGGAAATATCAGCCGAATCTCTTTCCTCTTTTTCTTTTAGATCAAGCGATATTTTCGCCACATTCGTTTGCATCAATGTCTCGGCATTACCTCCACTATCAATGCCTAGCAAATCACCGTCTATAGAACTAAAGGCCTCTTCTAAGGAATTGGTTATCTTTTTGGCTTGCTACTTGCCTTTGGCAATGTTATGCTTCCATTCCTTTAATAGAATGTTTCCTCTGGTTTTCTCTAAAATGGTGAACCTGGGAGTACCTTCCGAAACCTTGCGATTTGTGGCTATCATAGCCTCTTGGAAGGTGACCCGAGTTTCTCTGGCTTCCCTTTATCTAGCAGATAAGTTCTCAGAAACCTAATTGACTAGCAAACAGTTGTCCTGGATTGCTTCTACCTTGGCGAGCAAATTTCGTTGTGGCGCAGAGACTCTGCTCCGAATCTCGATCGCCTGGGATTTGAACATCCCACTGTTTATCATTTTGTTCTCGACGATCTCCTCCCTAGCCTATAGTTGTTCGATCAAATCCCTTTGCTAGCTCACTTGCATCTGACCATCCTGGATCACCCGTTTTGCTTGCTCACGCTTAGTTTTGAGCAGCTCTATCTCACTTTTATCGGCCAACCTATCCTGCTCTATTCCTACGCTTGCCTGGTCTTTAGCAGTCTCTATTACTATGGCCAGTCTGGCTTCAAGAGTCCTAATGAGGCGATTTTTTCCTTTAAGTTGGTTTTTTAAGAGTCCAACTGAAAATTGATTCACCGAGGCATATGATCCTAGTGTCCCTACTATTTCAGTAGCGAATTGCTCACTCTTTTTGTCCTTTCCATCAGTTATAACTTTATATTTCTTGGCAATTGACTCTCCTTCCTGGTAGAATTCCCTTTTACTACTGCCTTTCTCTTCTTATCGAAGAAAAACTCATTTGGAGGGAGTTCTTCCACCCTTATGGGCCTCAACTCTTCATTGAATATCCATCCTGCATCGATATTTCCCTGCGTCAACTGCAAGGGGGTAACTGATGTGATAGGTTCTCTGAACTGCTTCGCAGATTTTCCTGGAGTAGCGACCGGACTCTTCTTCTTTGGCGAGTCGGGATTCTTTATCTCTTCTTCCAGAATCTTAGTTTCCTCCCCCTCATCCTAGTGTTTTCCTTGGTCGGGAGTCACATCCTTAGAGCCTTTGGCATCCTTCTGATTCACCTCCGAAGTACACAAACCCTCACCTCGCAACACTATGGGAAGACAGCTACGTTGATGTTCCTGGAACTTCAAAACATTGGCTCTTTCCTCGGATGCTAAATTTTGTATCCAAGCCAGAATCTCGGCATAGGACCTTGTGCCTCGAAAAATGTCATCCGAGGGTGAATTCTCATGCTCAAATATCTTAAGCCTGCAACTAGCCAAATGATTGCTCACGACCCTCTGCGGATCGTGTTTCTTGTATTCAATGGAGACCAAATTTAGGTCTTCTAGGGCTGCTACCTCACCTTTCGCATGCCTAAAATCTAATAAAGAATAAGAATTCAAATGAACAGGAAGAGGTGGCCATACCTTCTTTGAATATACCTTAAGCTCTTTACTTATACCACCGATTACTATCTACCGGGCAACCTCGTGACAAGCCATCTTGTCGGGAATGAACAATGGCAGTGCATGTGGGGGAATAGAAGCCCCAAAAACTCTGACATACAAAAATTCTTCTTCCACATACCAGTTTTCTATGCTGCTTAGATTCATTACTATGCTGTCTAAGATCCAGGGTGGCGGGTGACCAAAAATGGAGACATGCAGGGGCACCATCACCCAGTTAAAGATTTCATACACAAAATTTTCTGCATTTTCTTCCCATAATTTTACATGATATACGTGTATGGGTTTGTCTTCTACTGGAGTCAAACTCTAGCTCATTAAGGGAAATGGTGTCATAAAACAAATTGCGTCCATAATGTATGCAGACATGAAGAATGGAGATGCCTTCCCATTCTCTTTCTGCGTCTGATACTCTGTGACCCGACTGGTCAAGCTATCGAAAAGCATCTTTTCCTAGTCAAATGAACTACCTTTGGCAACCCAAAACATTAGAGGCACCCACGGAAGGAAAAACTTTGAGGTGTCCTCTTTCTCGTATAAACTGCATGTCATCATGGCTAAGTATTTGTACTGCGGTTCTAAATAAGTGATTGAATATATGTCGTGGCTATCAAATCTGAACTTCACGTTATCTGAAACCCAATCCTTTATTAAACTGGGCATGGTTTTATCATACTGTATGCATTCCTTCTGCTTGAACTTGTCCAAGAATTCAGCGCCATATGTGTGGTCGGACGTCGTGGGCAGCTTATACATGGCTTGTAGATGTTCCAGACTGAAAGTCCCGATGGTGACTTTCTGCTCATTCATGATGGTTCTGGTTGGTATGTCCACATGGTCCAATGCCCATCGGACCATGTCATAATATGGAAGCAACCATGGCCTAGCTGCTACTCTGTGCATTCTGGATTGGATGACTATTTTGTACTTGGTGGTTATATCATCTTTTTCATTGTCGCTGGAGTCGTCGAAATAGTCCACCAACTCTGCCTGTAGAACATCCGAAACGAATGACCAATTCGGGACCGAATCGATACTTCGAGGCAAAGTATCAACGACATTGTCTGAGCCTTGTCCCGAAACCTCAACATTTTCCTTTGATGCTTTTCGCGGAGCCATGGCTGGAGATTGCGTTTTGGCTCTTCTGCGATAGAAATGCATATACATACAGAAGTCAACTGCTCATAGATAATGTGCTCTGCATAATATGAAATGCATTTGTTATAATGAACCACAACCCTTATATATATTTGAAAACTCGGTACCTTTCAGAACAAGTCTGTCAAATCACATTTGGAAATAAAATTTGCCATAAAAATCTGATCTTATATTTATCGATTTACCCTATTTCCTCATTAATGTCATAAATTTTGGCAGTTTAAAGGTCAGTTGGCATATGGAAAGAATAAGGCTACCTCCTGAATCATGCAAGCATCGAAACGTAGGATATGTCTTGATTTAGCTTAATTAATCTAGTTTTACCAACGTTAATCAATATTTCGGTACTCGTTATATCGAGGATTTTAGTTTAACACATTGAATATCTAACACCCGAGACTGTGAAGATCAATTTTGATTAATAAAAGGTAATTGTGATTTTGGGTTCGATTAATTTTATAATTATTATATTCGCCATATCACGACTCGGAGCTTCGAAGATAAGTTTCTAGAAGGTTTACATGCCGAGCTGCGAAATCGCGAGATCGCGATAACATGACTTAATTAAAAGGGAAGATAATCTTGGATTAAGTGATTAATTAATTACGTTATAACCGCATCGTGAGTCGGGGTTTAGATGGTGTAATTTTCAAAAAGGACAATGCCGAGTGGCGAAATGCCGAGAGAATCTTTTACCTTTAACCTTGACATGGGTTACTCAAATAAGGACCTTGTGTTCTCGGCTATCGGGGCTATGACAATAAATTTTTGGGTTTGGCGAATGCCAAGGCGTGAACCCCAATGACGTTTAATCATGGGTTAGGGAAAACTTTACCCTTGTTACTGTCTTGAGTGAAAAATTAAAATGATTTCGCTGTTTCATGGCTCGGGACGTGTGAACTACATGACTTATAGTATCTGACCTACGAGATCCCAAAGTAAAACAAAAGAGGAAACATTTTTATGAAAGGTAGGACTTGTTTTGAGAGTATAATAATCATCTCTTCTCACGTGATAAAGCTTTAGAGATATTGATATCTCAGAGGGAAATTATGAAAGCCATCTTTAGATTTCAAGCATAAAAAATGAAATTTGTGACGGGCTAGAAAAACAAGGACGGCTCCAACAGGTACCATTGGTATTTTTCACCTCTACGCTTGCATTGAACTTAGGTTGATGCATGTCACCTCCTACGCTTGCATAAAATACCCCATTGATGCATGCCACCTCTAATTCTTGCACAAAATCTTTCCTTGAAAAGGGGTATTTATGCATCAATGGGGTATTCAATAGTATTTATGCCTTGAAATACCCCATTGATGCATGCCACCTCTCATTATTTCACTAAAAGGATAAGCCAACCCTTAGGGAATCACTTTTCCTAACCAACTTATGCTTCACTACTTCCCATGTTTTTTGTATGGTGTTGGCTACAAAATTCCCTTGATGATCACTACAATGCACATAATTAGGATAATTTGCAGATTAAGGTTGTTCCAAATGCTTTTGCCTAAAGGGGTTCCAAAAGTGATGTAGTTTCTCAAGAGACTTTTCCAATGTTCATGACCTTTCACCAACCTGATGATTCATTTGGTGCATAAACCCTGGACCTATTTGCATGTAGATATGATTCCCATTCATTTCCAATATTTGGGTACACAAAATAGATTCTATTGAATTATGTGGAATCATTTTTCTCCTTTTTGAATTGGCCCATATAAA
>JASDQU010254603.1:0-11871 GCA_032191745.1 Picea mariana | reverse complement strand
TGCAATGAGTGTTAAGTGGGCTATTCAAAGTCATGAAAAATTGGTCAATTGCGACTAATAATCATGGACATGGCTCATAGATTAATGAATTACTCTACGTAGATAATCCTGAAAAATAATATATCATATGTTGGATTATGGAAGCACCTCAATGATTAAACTTTAAAAGGGCCAAATAGGCAACTATCAATTGGAACCACGAAAGAAGGCAATGAGAGGAAAGAGAGCTCCTGGACATTGAATCAAAGTTTCAATATTGGCTAGAAAAAGAGGGCTAGGGTCCACTCTCTGACCAACTAAAGGAAGAGCTCAAAATCCTAGAAAAGGCCAGAAGAACCATTGTTATAAACAAGTAAAAGGAATGGAGACTGGAAAGAAGATCTCTCTAGTTGTAGGCTCAAGATGAAAATACAAAATTCTTCCACCATTTTGTGAATCGAAGGAAGGACATAAACACCATATGGGCCATTGATAGACCATATGGCTCAAAGGAAACCTCTTTTGAGGCGATTGCAGAGGTAGGATCCACTCATTTTAAAAAATTGTTCAAAGTTGATAGAAAGGAAACTATTGATGCCATCCTAAATGTTGCAAGATAATTCCCTAGCTTCATTGACCCTGAAGGGAATGAGAACCTAATGGTTGAAGCTTCAAAAGAAGAATTTCTTATTGTTTTGCAAAGCTTCCAGAAATAAAAAATCCAAGGCCCTAATGGTCTCACAACTGAGTTTTATCTTGGCTATTTGAATTCATAGGGGATGACCTGTTGAGGATGGTTGAATATTCCAAAACCATAGGACAAGTGTTGGTTGCATTTAATGCAACATTTGTAGCTTCGATTCCAACATTTATAACCTATTTCCCTCTGTAAAAAAATTTATAATATCATCTACAAACTGATTTCTAGTAGATTGAAGGACCTCCTCTTAGACAACATCTCCTTTGAACAATTTGGTTGCCTGAAAGGGCGCCAAATTCATGAAGCCATTGGCCTCACTCAGGAAGGATTACACTCCATCCATATAGGTAAATTAAAGGTTGTAACTTTTAAACTGGATCTGTCAAAGGATTTCAACAGGGTGTGCTAGCTCTACATTGGGTTCCTCCTCATTCATCTAGGATTTGGACATGCCTTTGTGACCTGGGTTCTCAAATGTATTATTTCAATGTCTTTTTACCTTTTGATAAATGGATCAACCACCCCCTTCTTCATAGTAGAAAGAGGTATCATGTGGGGCTGTCCTCTCTTCCCTCTCCTCTTCCTCCTGGTTGCAGAAGGCCTCAACAGACTAATTCACAATGTTGTCTTGTTCGACCAAATCAAAGGCATTTCAATTAGCCCCAAATTTTCTCTCTCACACCTTTTTATGGATGATATTCCCATATTTTGCGAAGGGGAGTTTCGGTTCATGGAGCACTTGAGAAATCTACTCTTTACCTTTTGTCAAGCAACTGGAATGAAAATAAACTTGGATAAATAATCTCTTGCTACTTGGGGCCTGTTAGATCAAGAAAACCAATACAAATCCCAAATTTCAAATATGTAGATCAAAGATGTTGGTGTTGGTCTGAAATATCTTGAATTTACCGTAAAATCAAATGGTTACTACAAAAATGATTGGTTGTGGATTCTTTCCAAAGTGGAGAGAAAAGGTCATGCATGGTTGCAATCACTGGTTGTCAAGAGCTGGAAGGTTAGTATTGGTTAAGTCAGTATTAGAAACCATTCCCATTTATTAGGCCACCTTATCCTAGATTCCAAAAGAAATATTGGGGAAAATAAGACAACCTCATTTAGGTTTATCTGATTACGCTCAGAAGACAAAAGTCCCTTTTGTTGGCCTCCTAGAAAAGACTGACAACTCTAGAAAAATTAGGAGGATAGGATTTGCAAAATGTATTCATTCTCTCCAAAGTACTGGTAGCAAAGAATGTGTGGGGGTTAATTGAAGGCTCGGGTCTATGGGCCCAAGTTCTATAAGAAAAATATTTCCCATAGGAATCCATTGTGGATTGGATTCGAAATCCAATCAAAAGAATGCAAAATGGGTCCACAGTGTGGCAATCCATTCTCAATGCTTTCCCCCTTATCGACAACCAGTTGATTTGGAAAGTTGAAAATGGAGCAAAACTCCTTTTAGGTAAAGAACCCTAGATCAGCTATAATAACAATCATATTCTTCCAAATCCCTTAATTCAGTCCACAAACATAGGAGGGGTTTACTTCTTCAATCTAATCTGGAAAAGAGATCTAGCGTCAGGGTAGTTTCGCTGGTTAAATTGACAAGATATCGATTTGGGCGAGGAGCATGCTTTGATATGGACCAACTACATCAAATCCCTTCAAAATTCCTTTGTATTCCCTTCTAATCAAGAATACTAATTGATTTGGTCTCTTAATCCTTCAGGAAGATATGTTCCCCAGTTAGGCTACTTTGCATTAGATCATGAAAACCAGGAAGAACCCCCACCATGGTGGGGGAAGATGTTGTGGAAACTAAAATGTCTTGTAAAGGAAAAACTATTTATGTGGCTTCTATTAACAAAGAAATCCCCCACTTGGGACAAATTGCAACAGATGAACTTCATAGGTTTGGGAAGATGCAGTCTCCGTAAGAAGGATAACGAAACCAATTCTCATATTTTTCTTAATTGCTCTTTCTCTGCATCAGTATGGTCTAATATTCATCAGGATATTGCGCCTCAATGCAGATGGGCATGGGACCATACAGAAGCAACATTCAAATCTTGGATAGAAAATTCTCATACCAAAATGTGTAAAGCACTCACCCTTGATCGTATAATTAAAATGGATAAAAGGTAGAGAAAGAAGCCATCATTTCTTATTAGGGTAAGACAATCTTCCGTTACATAAGAGTTACATTCCATTACTAAGAAAATAACCAAAAATATTTTTTGGTAATCATTAGAGGAAATTTCAACTCAAAAGTGTTTGTATAAGGAAAAATCAAGAAATTGATAAAATAATTCCATGTAGATAATTTTTTAATATTACACTTTTGCGGTAAATTCTCTCAAAACATTTGCGAGTTTCTACAGGGCATGTTTCTTCAGATAGGTATGTTGTTTTTGTGAAAAATTCTCTCAAAAAATTTGCGGGTTTATCTGGATATCTCTAAAATCATCATCTAACACAAGGCATGTTTCTTTTGATATGTATGTTGGTTCCTCTTGTGGCTTGTATACTATTTATTTTGTTGCATTGTTTACATTGGGTGTTTATTATTTTTAGGAAATCATTATATCCCCTCTTGGATCGGGATGTTGTCCAATCCTTGGACTTAGTAGAGTCATTTGATCTAATTAGGGAAGACAAAGAGAAAACAAGGCCCAAAATATATTTTTTATCTACTTTAGCATCCAAGGAACCTCTTTGATGCCATGATTTCACGTGCTTCACCAATTTTTTAATTTGTAATTTTGGTTGATTGATGACTGTAGTATGGGCCTATTTATGGTCATACTTTCCCTCAACCTAGAGTCTATGGGTTGCTTGCATTTGTATGTGTAAAATTGTGCTTATCCTAGACTTAGAGCAATTTGAACTTGCAAAATTATGGGCTTTTCATGTTTGAATTTGGAATAGAATTTCTTATCATTATTACCAATTTTATCATGGTTAGTCCTTTATAATAAGTAGCTTGTAACACACCATACCCCCTAACCCTCTCTTAGTCTGGTGGGATATTAATTTATTTATCTCCTTGCTTAAGTCGGATATGATACTAAGGACCACAGATGGATTCTACTTGTCGAGAGATTTCCAATGACTATAAATATGCTCAAATCTGATCTCTGGATCTAAGTTACAACCTCCCGAATCATCTAGGATCTCATGATCAAAATCCACCTCATTTCCATGTGGCATCCTTCCATTCATACCATCCAATGTGGTACTAACATGGTACCAATGTGGCACTTGCCCTTAACTCATCATCCCAAGGTTTCGACTTCGTGAACCCTTTCGTCGTCGTCGAGGTTTTATTCTCGTGGAGCACCAAACATTCAACACTGAATGTTTCGACGACAACCCATCCATCGAATCCTTCCTAGATCCGATGGTTCTCGGGTCTGATTTTCAATAGCTCCGATCGTATTGTGTAGTATTCCATATATAAAATAGTATGCATAACAGAAATATTTTAGCTAGAAATGGTAGAACAACAATGATATAACCAGAACAATACCAAAATAATACCAAAATAACACTAGAAAGAGCACCTTGATGAATGATAGCAATGTTCACTTGCCTCTTTGAGGGGGAAACCTCCAGCAAACCAGAGATCTATTACAATAATATCCAAGACAAAACTTCTCATGCCCTCTACTCTTATTTATACTAAATATGACTATCCAAAAGAAAAATCTAGAGGAAGATCCTTCTAGAAGCGGAAGCTTCTATTAGGTCTTCTTACATTTGAATTATTCTTCCTTATTGCTAGGCCTTATTAATATTGGCATTTATTACATGGAAATATATTATTCTACCTATGTGAGGGGTTAGGGAGGTTAGGTCTCTAACATGTCCTCCCCCTTAAAAACAACCTTGTCCTCAAGGCTTGAGATGAAGAAATTGTTGCAAAATGGTAGTTGGTTACCAAGTGGCATCTGTTGGAGTTGTTCTTTCCATTGGACTAACACTTCCTTGATGGTGCTCTTATGCAGATGATGCTCACGGTTGTCCAAAACTGCTTTTGGTTGCAACCAGATGAAGCCTTCTTCATCCAAATCGAGAAGGCTAGTTTGAGTTTGGCACTTAGTTCCAATCATCTTCTTTAAGCAGGAGACATGAAAAACATGATGGAGCTTAGAATGACTGGGCAAAGCTAACTAATAGGCCACCTGTCCTACACTCTTGAGAACGGTATAAGGACCATAAAATTTGGGTGTCAGTTTCTGAAAATGGTTAGCCTCGAGTGAAGTTTTCTTATAAGGTTGCAGTCGAAGAAACACTTGGTCTCCTTTTGCAAATTGATGTTTAGAGCGACCTTGATATGCCCATTACTTCATGAGATTCTAGGCCAATACCAAATTCTCTTTAAGGGTACGAAGAATATCCTCTTGAACTGTAAGTGTTTGGTCAATCGCCTGGACCTTCAAGACACCTGGCAGGTATGAGAGAACTGAAGGTAGATTTTATCCATATACTACTTGAAAAGGAGTCATGCGGGTAGCTATATAGTAAGAAGTATTGTACCACCATTCATCTAGTAGTAACCACTAAGCCCACTGATTTTTCCTTTCTGATGCAAAACACCTCAAATATGTTTCCAAACACTTGTTGACAACTTCAGTTTGACCATTGGTATGGGGATGATAAGTTGTGTTGAGATGCAATTGGGTGCCCTGTATCCTAAAAAGATATTTCCAAAAACTGCTGGTGAAAGTGGGGTCTCAATCAGAAACAATAGAATGAGGCATGTCATGAAGCTTGAAGATCCGATCCATGAAACATTGAGCCACAATGGAGGCTTTAAATGGGTGTTGAAGAGAACATAAATGAGAATACTTGGAAAGATGATCAATTACCACCATGATGATTGGTTTATTGCTCGATTTAGGTAAGCCCACAATAAAATCCATAGAGACATCCCTCCAAATAGAAGGTGGAATCGGAAGCGGTTGTAGTGTGCCAAGAGCTTTGACTGTTTCTCCCTTGTTGCGTTGAAAAACATCACATTTTGCCACAAAATTGTGAATGTCTTGTTTCATACTTTTTATCACACAATATGTACTTTCCCAAATACCAAGGAAAGTGAGGCAATATTGACGTAACAAGGGGGTGACCTATCACTGTCACCTTAATAGGAAACCCCTTTTTGTTTAGGAGTATATCAAGATTACCCCAAGGGAGATGTCCCCAATGACCTAAAGGGGTGATGAAACTAAGGCAATGATGCAAGAATACCCCCCTCTCACTGGTCACTCAAGTCAAAAGGTTCTTTAGGTCTTTAAGATATGAAGCAATAGTAAAGATGACATGTACCTTCCCAAAACAATACAACAAAGAAAAATATGGCATCTTTCAAGCACAAAATGATGTTAGTGTTTCATAAGACCATGAACCTTTGAAATATAAACTAGTTGATATAAAAATGCAACAATATGAAAGTTTACAACAACAATAAGTATTTTATAACAACTGCAAAAAATATGCCTTGGAATTGCTTGAAAAGACAATGAAAAGGTAGCTTTAACGAGGCATAATGATAAACAATTGTCGCAAGAAATTTTTGCAATGTATGGGTAGAATTAAATGTCAATTTTGCAGAGAATTTGTTGCAGTTAGATGGTTGTAGCAATCTTTTGTAACAACATCAAGTATTAGTGCTCAGAATTGCAATAAAACATCATGTAAACTTAGCATTTATCAAGTAGATTGTTTGGCAATTATCACAAGCAATTTCAGAATGAGTTAGATGCAAGTTATGTAGGTGTATGAAACAAATTAATGTAAATTAGTATGGTTGCAGTAGTGATTTGTAACAACAACAAGTTAACTAGTGAATTAGTCTAGTTTAGAGTTAGTAGAAGTTAGCAAAAGCTTCAAGGTAGAGAGTTTGAGTGTTTGTTTGATCAATCATTCACTAAAGCAGGTGGACTTGTGCCTTTATGGGGTAATGAAGTTAATAGGTGACAACTTTCACTTGGAAGTAGTAACAACAATGATTATACTTGTCTAAGTGAAGAATGGATCTTAGAAGAGTTATCACTTTAAGTCTTCTGGGATCCAAACTTTAAGGGGGTGAGATACTAGAGAGTAGGCACTTCTAGGCCCTAGCACCTTCCTCCTCCTTAGACTATTGAAATATATTAAGAGCAACAATAACTAGACAATGGATTCTAAAGTGCTAGTATTTTAGGGCTTTAGAAGTTTATCTAAGTCAAATCACTTTAGTAAAGTCTAGAAAATGAAGAGAAAAGAAGTAGCATCTTAAGTCCTTTACTCTTAGGGTTTGTCAAGCAAGAAATTTCATAATATTTAACATGAATAATAAAATATACCATAACCATTCAAAATGAAATGAAAATTGCAGATTTACTTACTTCACCAAGAATAATGAAGCAATAAAACCCTAGATTGCCAAGTACCTTCACCAAGAAAGGATCCCAGTTGCAAATTTTAGCCTCCAAGACAAGTGTGCCTCCCTATTTCAGCCAATAACTCCCAAGTAGGGCACAAATTTTAGACCACTCTCTCTTGGGTGAGGAGTTATGATGAAAAAATGAGAGTACTTTATCTCTATTTATACAAAACTTTGACCTTCAATTATATTTAGGTCAAATAAAAGGCCCACCTGACCAATTTACATCAAAATCCAATTTTTACATAAATAAAATTAATTAACATCTAAAATCATCTCCAAGGCTGACATCATGCCCTTATAGGGTGATGTTGAGCCCCTAAGGTGGAATGTTGGACTCCATATGCAAAACGTTTGGCCTCCAAAGCCCCTGGATGATTCCCACGCATTCCAACCAGCTCACAACTTCCCGTAAAATGAAAACCCTAGCTTTGGATGACGTCCAGGGTCATGATGGTGACATCATGAGATCTCAAAGGTTAACATCCAAGTGGAAGAGAAAGATCCACCAGGTTCTAGGTCTGCTAGGGTTTCTACAAGGGAAACATCCTTCTTTCTTCCTCGTGAAAATCTCTGATGTCTTCTTGTCCTTGGTTGGGGTTACAACATTCATCTGTGGGATTTCAACCCCATGAAGGTATGAGCTAATCATTCCCCCAAGTGTACATGTCTACCGGAAAAGGTCTTAAAACAACAAGAAGTATGCTTTCCAGGGGTTCATAAGTCACATGGATCATAACATGTAAATCACATCCAATAATTAAATTACCCAAACATGTGCATCAAACCCCCCTTTACCCATACAAATGCTTAAAGACATTATCAATTTAACAAGTTAGGTATGGAGAAGGTCTCAGGGTTTCTTATTGGGCTAATCCTCCTTAAGTTTGGGGTGTTTCCAAGGTGAGAACCAATCGAGGTCATGTAAGTGTATGAGGTGGCGTGGGGTAAGTGTTTGGGCATGGGGTGCAGTGATAACAGGGAAATGTAAATCTTACCTGTGGGTGCCTTTGTAGAGGGTGAGCTGCACCTTGTCATAGATGTCATTGTTTCATATCCCATTCATTGGATTTTATTCTTAGCTTCATTTCTTTTGATCTTTCATTTT
Source organism: Picea mariana (assembly GCA_032191745.1). Classification (NCBI taxonomy): domain Eukaryota; kingdom Viridiplantae; phylum Streptophyta; class Pinopsida; order Pinales; family Pinaceae; genus Picea; species Picea mariana. The sequence continues at coordinate 3,657 of JASDQU010254603.1, read as the reverse complement.
TATGCATCAAGGGAAGAGTTGAGGGACATTGTCTTGGCTTAGTGACCAGAGGTGACAACGTTCTCCACAAACATTTCACGTAGATGAGAAGGTTGGCTCATGATGAGACCACCTTTCTCTTGGCTATGGAACCAAGAGAAACTACCCTGGTTTGGTGACAAGATATATGGTAGTGTCATACCGCTACACGCCCATGGTCATAATAGGTCAGCTCGTGATGAGACCTCCTATCCGCCAACTAATACCTTGAGAGTTTATTTATCTTATAGAATCCTTTTTCTTACTGAGAAGATTTTCACTTCTTTCTTGGGAATCCCTGGGTGAACCATCTCAAAGGTTCCATCTTTGGCTTTTAACTCTTGCCAACTACTTTTACCCTCTGGGCCTTTAGCCCCTTCTTCCCACAAGGAAAGGTACAACCCTTCCTAGTGTGGAAAATCCCAATGCCCGAACAAAGGTAGGGGGATATGAGAGCAATAAATATGGAAAGTGGTAAGTATGAAGGGAGAGGACGATGACCTTTCACATACCCACCTAGTGGAAACCCATCCTAAAGGGAGATCAACTTACTAGGGCATCATGTCACCCTTCCAGGTATGAGCAAGTCAAAGAGTATAATTTCCAAACAAACGTTATGAAATGAAGAAGAATTCAATGCAACATATTCAAGTTCTTCAAGAATCAGAGTGACACATACAATGATACCATGACTCATTACCTCATGGAGCAAGACCTACCGCTACTTTAGGACCAGGCTGGTGGGATGGACATTGTTGCTGCTGATAAATAGGTTGCACTGAAGAAAAGAGGGGCCCTCTCGGGCCATGCTCAAGTCACCCGGCTTTGGACACTCCATGTCTAGCACCTGTGGGCCTCAAGACATGATCTCCTTAGTTATCCCTAGGGTAGGGGATAACATCTGGCTCCAACTCGAGGACATGTGCTCACCGTAGAGTGCATGAGAACCTCAACATATCTGGTAAGACTTGTGTCTGCTAAATCTCAACAAAATGTATTAGTAATCCTTAGGGTGGTGATAGTAGGCATCATTGAATGACTTCATTCTGATTCTGAAAGGTCCAATCCAAAATTGTGCATTCCCTTTAACATTGTTAGGATCTCCTTTCTTTGTGTACCACATCCATACCGTATCTCCCTCTTGATACTCCTTTGCTTCAAACTTGGTTGTTCCCTGTATATCTCTAGTATATTGTCTTGAGGGAGGAGGGTGGGATTCAGTTGTAAGGACTTCTTGTTGACTTGGTTTAATGAATATGTCATCATCCCCTTTCTTTAGTAACTTGACAGTTCCAACTTCTTTTTCCTTATATTTATCTAAGATTTGTTGATACTCTTCTCTCTTTGGCCATTGTATCTCATCAAAATTTTCCTCTAAAGTGAAAGGAAAATCCTCTGGAGAAAATATAGGAAGGTTTTACTTGATCGGCTCATATGTTTCACTGATCTCAGTATCACTGTTAAATTCTTGTACATGGGCCTTGGCCATTGGCATATTTGGAAGGCATTCAATTGTCCCATTTTTCATAGGCACATTGATATAAGTTAGATCCATCTCTAATGTACCACCCAACATTGTAGAAAACTTCCTGGACAAAAGCATTCCCCATACATCAGGGACGTCCACCACCACAATATACATATGGATCGCTCTCTGAGGATATTTACCAAGGCGTAATTCAACATTCTCAACTACCCCATCGGTGGGTATGGCCCTAGATTCAAAACCACACACATTCCTATAAGGTCGTGTAGCCTTTAGGCCAAGTTGCTCCATGACTTTCAAAGACATCATGTTAGCATGTGCTCCTGAGTCAAGCATACATTTGTTATCATTAGTAATGACATGAATAAGGGTGGGTGTCCATCATATTGAACCCTAAAATGATTTGCTTGTAACATAATAGGAGGGTCCATTGGTTCATCTGCTACATTAAAAAAAAATCGAACCTTTCTTTCATGGATGGAACTTTGATAACTTCCCTCAATGGGATGGCCACATGCATTTCGTCAAATGCACCTTCCAAGTCAAAATTCAAGTCAATATTGTTATTCTTAGGAGAATTTTTAGGAATGAGTATGTTCATAGGTGGAGGTTTTGGCTGTGAAGTTGTAGGTCCATTAGAGAGAGGTTGGTTCATCCTTTTTTGTCTAGTATACACCTATTTTTTCAACGTTTCTCTCAATTCTTGATCAAGGTTATTGATTACCTCCATCCTAGCCTTCCTTTATGCCTTCTTTATGTTCTTCAAGTGTGATATTAAGGCAACATTTTGGCCCCTCAATGGTATGATCGATAATATTCATTTGATCATGTTCACCATTGTTTAGAGGGAATTCATGCTCCCAACATGACTCTCTGCATTGTAAACACCACGGGTTCTCCTCTACCACGTTTGTGGGGGATAAAGTACTAGGGATTTCTTGATCATTCTTGGGCTTGAAACCTTGAGTACCCTTTTGGAATTTCCCCTTATAAGGAGGTCTAGGAGCTTGTTGTTGGGATCTCTCTAGATTGACAATCATATTCATCATTAACTCTTGGGTTTTTACCATGCCATCTACAGTGAATTGTAGCTTCGCCAATATCTGAAGCAGACCCAACATTGTGGACTACTTTGAGTTTAGCATCCATTTTGACTCTTGGGGCATAGAAAGGTTCTACTTTAGATGATGATAGGTTATCTTCAATTTTCATAGCCATTTCTTGGTCTTCTTGGATTGTCCTAGGAGCTTTGTCTCTAAGGAGGAAATTTTTTTGTCATATAAAGGCTTTGGTGTAGAGAAAGAGAAGAAAATTGTTTGAAGGGTGATGGCTTGTTGGGATCTATTGTATTAACCTTTAAAATTTATCATGAAATTCCCTAACATTTTCATTCTCAGCCTTTGTGATGTTATTGAGCCTTATTAGCARCATSTTAGGGTCTTCCTTAACACTCCATATTTTGAGGAACACTTCTTCTAACTTATCCATAGATGTAATACTAGCATCAGGGAGACCGTTATACCATCTTCTAGCACCATCATAGAGGGTAGTAGAGAACAAATTCATTATTAAATATTCAACATCATCATTGATAGGATGAAGATGAAAGAAGGCCCAGATATTGCTCATATGGTCATCAACATTGACTACATCATTACCAATGACATTAGGCAACCACTTCTCATACCTAGGGGGGAATTTTCCTAGGGTATCCTGGAATGTTTGTCATGTCTAACGGTTTAAAAAGTTTGGATGACCATTGTTTCTAGTTATTATCCTGATTTGTATTAAGGGTTTGAGTTTGGGCATTAGACATTGTGTTTAAGGGAAGATTTCCTCCGAATAATGATTTTACTATAGGAGAGTCTTGGGGGGGATTTCTTCTATAAGACATGGGAGGATTGGTATATCTCCTTGAACTTTGTGGAGTTATTGGATAATCTTATTGAAATTATCAAAGGGATGAGGGGATGACCCTGTTAATATTATGGTAGCTGCGGAAGGTATTTACCCCCATGTGTGAACCTGATGAGAATAAAAGACTCCGGGAAGCAAGAGAAACCCTAATGAGTTGGCTAATAACCCTAGAAGCCTTGTCGGCTCAAGAAGAAAATTTATATTAGGCTATTAGCTTCCAAGAGAAGAAGTCGGCC
>JASDQU010254601.1:0-16068 GCA_032191745.1 Picea mariana | reverse complement strand
TTTGAGATTTGGCATGAAAATAATTCAATGCCGAATAAAACATCTTTAGATAAATGAAATATTCATGTATTCAGTTACAGTATCTTCATGCAACATGTATTTCAATTACAGTATATTCATGCAACATGTATCCAATTACAGGATATTACAAATCGTTTTCTACATGTTCATGCACCACGTATTCAATTACAGGATTTGGTATGAAATTAATTTCATGCAAAATGAACATTGAGATAACTGAAGGTTTTAATATATATTTTTTCAATTTTCATGGAATAAAATTTTTCATACATCAATTTATTATGGAAAAGAAATTATTAGAATGAAATGATATCAAATTTTAATACGTTTTTATATAATTTAAGGATTTTTTTAATTTTTTAATTTTAAAATAAATGTCAGTTACAGCTTGCAAGTTGGAGACTCGACTTTGAGAGCATGCATGACGATAATCAAATCTGAAGGGACTAATTGTGACTTGATATTCAATATAAAATTTTATGAATACTCATAAAACATGGTAACAAGTGCAGTAATTGTTTTTTCTAAAAAGGCTAGGAGATACGATGGGTTTCTTTTCTAAAACATGGTATTCAGTTTATTCATTTTTTAAATATTTAAATATATTATTTTATTTTTTTAAATATTTTGTTTTGTTAGTTAGATTAAGTTTTATTATGTGAAGTTTAGAATTCATCAAAGTGATAAAAAAAAAAGAGTGTCATTTTTCAATAACATTCATGTAGTAGTGACTTTTGAAGAAGGGTTTATGTACTAAAAGCTTAGCATATAATAAGTGACTTTTGAAGAAGGGTTTTTTACTAAAGCTAAGCATATTAAAAGCTTAGCATATTATAAGAATGAGAGTAAGTAGATTTACTTATAATTAGATTCATGTTAAAAGTTTAGCATATTATAAGAATGAGAGTAAGTAGATTTACTTATAATTAGATTCATGTTAAATTTTAATTTATTAAGAGGGATTCAATTTTTTTATTATTTATTTTATTTTATTATAAATGATTTTTGAAGAAGGGATTTTTTTTTAACTAAAAGCTTAGCATATTATAAAGAATGAGAGTAAGTAGATTCACTTATGTATTAAAAGTTTTTATTTTATTATTATGTACTAAAAGCTTAGTATATTAGTGATTTTTGAAAAAAGATTTTTGTACTAAAAGCTTAACACATTATAAAGAATGAGAGTAAGTAGATTTACTTATAATAGCATAGATTTATGTTAAATTCCAGGATTCAATTTCTTTATTATTTATTTTATTTTATAATTTTTTATTTTTCTTTTTAATCTACCTAATTTTAATTATCATTTCATTTTTATTATTATTAATTAAGCAGACTTTATTTTTTTTATTTGTACAATTAGAAAAACAAAACATGATCCAACATTAATATGAAACTTTAAAAGTTTCATATTAATGGAGAATATATTATGTATATACAATTATAATAAATAATAGATGTATTAGGTTGGGGTAAATGAGGGTAAGGTGAAAGATTTTTATAGATTTTTTAGATTTTTTATAAGAATTTTATTTGGAATTTAAAGTTTTGATTTCATTATTAAAAAAGGATTTATATATCTTTAAGCTTATTTAAAAGATTTATCAAATAAAGGATATATTGAGAAATTAGAAATAAAAGTGTTTAGGAAATTTAAATGATTTTAAAATTCAATTTTAAAAATAAAATAAAAAATTTGTTGATAGTTCATAATAAATTGATAACATGTAAAGATTTTTTTTTTAATATTTTTTTAATGTAAATATACAAGTCAAGATCCATCTTAACTTTAAATCTATAAAGTACCTAGAAAGATCAAATATATTGATGTGCAACTCTTTATCAAATCTTGTTCTCTTCTCACTTGGGACACTTCACTCATATTCTACTTAATTTCCTTAACATATAAAAATCTTTGGTAATAGGATTACTTGCATATCAAATTGTTCATTTCCATAAGACTATCAAAGCTTTTACTATTTGCACATTATACTTATTAATAAGACCATAAATGAGAGATTGGGATTTATTAGATTTTCTCATTTGCTTTGAAAAACATATTCACTATATATATTTAAACAATTATCATGAAACTATTCAATATATACATTCAAACAATTTATTGAATTTCTGTGTATTATCTTGGGTTGAGCCCACATTGAAATATATATATATATTTTTATTAATATTTTTTTATTTTTTTAAATGTCATGTGTCAACTCCACATTGAGCATGGAATTATGCATCTCCTTCATACTAAAATATAAATAACACCCATGGATACAACAAGAAATCTATAATGCTCCCTTGTATTAAAAATAAGAACCCAATTAATCCAAAATCCATGAATTAATGATTATCAAGTGGAATTGTACTACCTTTAGCTCATGGAATAGTGATTATGTGGCACAAGAAGTCCTTATTAGTCCATGCCTTAAGGCAGCATGGACTATTGTAAAAGTTTTTCTCTTTTTCACTATTTTGACACATAAATCAAAGAGTTTAATCCAAAGTTTTAACCTCACTACTTTTTATCCACATATGAAATGCTTACAACACTTTTTTAAAACCAATGAGAAACTTTGAGGTCTTATTTGACCTCTTATCAAGGGAAGGATGAAATGCTTACAACACTTTTTTAAAACCAAATAGAAACTTTGAGGTCTTATTTGGCCTCTAATCAAGGAAAGGATGAAAAAACTTAGGATAAGTTTCACATAGTTGAGAGAGTTTTGGGCTATAGGGATTAATGTTATGTCTAACATTAGTTTTGGAAATTAATGTTTAGGCTTTCTCCATGTTTATTGTTTTCTAAAATACATTTTACCTAAGTTTGTTACATGGTCCTCCTTTCAGTAATTGCATTCCACATGGAGTGCATGCACACTAATTTCATATCCATTTGAAGTCAGAGATGGGGCATATGTCTAGATCCTAAGCCATTTTCAAGTAACAAGAGAAGAACCTCACTCCCACTCCCATAAGCATCTAAAATGATAGAACAATGCCTTTGCAACTACAGAATCACACCTATGCATTATGGGTGGCTATGGTGAACGCGCAAGCGTGAGAAATATTTGGCTATTTTCTCAAGATGTGTGTCTCCTCCTGCAGCGTTCCTTCAAGTAATACTTCATGGCCATCCTTTCTATGCTCCTCCTACACAAAATTAGATGGGCATGAATATTTTTTTAATTATTATTTATATTGTACTAACATGACACTAACATGCAAAACTAGCGATAAGAATATAAATATATAACTAACCTATAAATATTTGGACGTGGTACATCACTTCCTACTCCCCACTCTTGATCTGTGAAGCAGTGTGTGCATCTATCAGCCCCGGGTGTCTATTTCGTGGAGCATTGGCTACCTTGAGCAAGCAATGATTCCTCTCTTTGGTAAACCTATAGCTTAAGATTAAGAAGTTGAAGAAAACATCCTCTCTTGATTCATACTTATATCTTCGTTTGAATATATGATCAAACTCAGAATAAAAGAGAACCCATAAATGATACCTTAAGACTTGCAACAGATGAACAAGGGACAATAATGTTGGTTCTTCTAAATCTATGTAAAAGACAACTAGAAATATGTTTGTTCAATTTCATGGATTGTTTACTATTACTTTTGATTTCTGTAGGGGAAGAAACATGGTTTTTTCAATCATTTCTACATACATGCAGGGAGGAGGAGTGGTTGGTTGAGAGAGAGAGAGAGCAGTGGAAAGAGGTGCTTACAGTGTACTTCATGTGTGAACTCTGTTAGAAGTAATAATCTCTTTAGTTACATTTAGTTAGTTGCATTTTGTTTCTAGTTACATTCTGTTGTTCTTGTGTTCAGTCTCAAGTTCATTAGTCGGTATTGGCTTGAACCGTCAAAGTATGTAACCTATAGATACAATGGATTAATGAGAAATGTGCAGTTTGAGCCTCATATGCTTTGTAACTCATTATGTTTTGTCTTCGTTGTATATTTATCATGGTATCAGAGCATAGGTTACATATCATTGCACCTTCAATCATTGGAGAGTATATTGTTAGTGTTGAGCCATTAGTGGACAATGCTCTAGCATGAGCAGTGAGGAGAGCAAGTCGTCAGTCATGGGGCAGACGGTGTGCTAGGAGAAATTCAACGTCCAACAAGTCGTGGGAGAACGTCGATGTCCAATGTGCGTTATTGTGCATTGCAAAGAGCGAGAGCAAGTCAAGGCAATTTCTCTGTGTAAAGCAAGTCGAAAGAAAGTAGAAAGTCATAGCGTACTTTGTGCAAGATATTGTTGGATGGTAAAAAGTTGTCTATCATTTGAATAGTCACCCATCGAATATATTAGTTCCATATTTGTTGAAAAATTAAAATGTCCTTGAATTTATTTTCAATACAACCACCTATTTTAGTTGGCTTCAACTATGAATTTTGGAGTCTGAGAATGGGATTTTTTTGCAAAGTCATGGATGTTGGGATTTTGTGCAATCATGGTTCCAAGAACCTGATGCAACAATTATTGTCGGCATGATTTTTTCCCAGCAAAATAAATTAGAAGAACAAAAACAAAAGGGGGTAAAGAAAAATATTGTATTTTGAGTCCCTTAGATGATGCAAAATTTCCTAAAATAATCGGTGCAAGAAATGAGAAAGAAGCATGGGATATTCTTAAGTTGGCATATCACGGTAATGAAAAGGTGAAAATTGTAAGGCTTCAAACCCTTAGGACACAGTTTGAAACACTTAAGATGAGTGAATCAGAGAGTGTTGATCAGTATATGACCAAAGTTATGGGTATTGTAAATCAGCTTAGGATTAATGGTGAAGAGTTGGCATACCAAAGGGTTGTTGAGAAGGTCATTAGGAGTTTACCTAAGAAATTTGAAATGGTAGTGATTGATATTCTTGAGTCTAAAGATCTGACTAAATTTTTAGTCCACGAATTAACTGGTTCTTTATTGTCTCATGAGGCAAGGATAAATTTAGATGTTGGATTCTTAGAATGGGCATTTACATCTAAGGTTTCCATTGACAATAGAAAAGGAAGAGGCAAAGGATTTCGAGTTAGAAAAGGAAGAGGTGGAGGACATTATCAGACGGAGGACAGATCATCTACAACAAATTAAGAATATCCCAATCAACAACAACAAAATGAGGAAGGCAGAAAGTGGATAGACAAATATAGTATTTAGTGTTTCTATTGTGAAAAGTATGGTCATTTTCAAAGTGAATGTAGAAAGAAGAAATTTGATTTAAACAAAGGGAGAGCTCATGTTTCTAAAATTGAAGGCGAAACATTTGAAGCTTTGTTTCTTTCTTGTCAACTCATTGAACCAATTCATAACAAGGATGTTTGGTTGTTTGATAGTGATTGTAGTAATCATATGATAAGTAACCATGATTTGTTTTCTAGAATTGATACATCAATCACTTATGAAATAAGTTTAAGTGATGATCATCAAGTCAAAACTTCAGGAAAAGGTGTTGTGTCAATGTTAACCAAGCAAGATGAAGTGAAAAAAATTTACAATGTGTATTATGTACCCAATCGCAAGAAAAAATTGTTGAGTGTGGGTTAGTTAATGCAGCATGGTTATGATGTTATTTTTCACAATAACATATTCGCAATCCATGATAAATCTAAAAATCTTATTACAAAAATTCAAAGGACCAAGCATAGATTGTTTCCATTAGAAATGAGAAGTGTGAATATGTATGCTCATAATGTTACAAGTACAAATGAAACTCAATTATAGCGTATTCGATGTTGTCACTTACCATTTAAAAGTTTAAGTTTATTACAACGACATTTTATGGTAAAGGGATTGCCTACTTTGATTGTTCCAACCCGTCTTTGCGAAAGTTGTATAATTGGCAAATGCCAGAGAGATAGTTTTCCAACATCTTCTAATAGAGCCAAAGATCGCTTAGAGATAGTTCACACACATATATGTAGACCTATGCAAATTGAGTCAATTGGAGGAATTTTTTATTTTTAACATTTATCGTTGATTTAGCAGGAAATTTGGGTTTACTTTCTCAAAAACAAATTTCAGACTTTTACCAAATTCAAAGAATTCAAGGTTGAAGCAAAGAAACAGAGTGATAGATTTATCAAGATTTTAAGGTATGATGGAGGAGGAGAATATGAATCCAAATAATTTGTTGATTTTTGTACTAAACATGGCATTAAGAAGAAGACAACTACCAGATATACTCCATAGCAGAATGGAGTGGCAGAGAGAAAAAATCAGACCATCGTGAACATGGCCAGGAGTATGCTTACAACAAGAAATTTGTCAAAATATTATTGGGATGAAGCAGTTGCATGTGTTTGGGTACATGCTCAACTACATATTTAGTAACATACTCATTTTTTCCATTTTTCCTACTATCTAGGAGGATTGTTAATTATAGAATGTCTATTTATAGCAGGTTTATTTTTAGTCAATAGATTCCTCTATGTAATATCATGGGAAAACACCATGGGTTTCCAAAACCATGGGCTCATAAACCACCATTAGGAAAATTCATATTTTTAGCTAACATTAAGCCAATTCTTATCTTTTAGCCACCATTACGCAAATTCCTATTTTTTAGGACATCATTTATATTTCCTTAATTTTAGGAGATATTTCATATTTCATGGCTATAAAGAGAACTTTAGTAATAATATTAGCCTCCTAGGGATGTGTACATTACCCATCTAATACTTGGAGTTAACTCATTTCACTTATTTAATGACTTTCCATAATTAGCAAATTCTCACTAAGTTAGGACTTTAGTTCCATTCTTGGACTCTAGTCTTATTCTAGGAGATTTTTTATATTATGGAATACATGTTGACTTCATGTAGAGTTATCACTAAGTTCGCACCTACATTTTTTACCTTTTCTTATTATTAGCAACTTTGACTTTAGTTAATTGTTTCTATTGGGAGAAGTTACTTTTTTTACTTGAGCATGCACATGGAAATCCCAACCTAGTGTGAATTAATACTCATGTGGAGAATCCTGTATATTGTACTCATTATCAAGGATTAATAAATTGTGATTAGAATTGGTTTCTTAGTCTCTTATGTGTGAAGATTGATTCTATTTTTCTCTCTCCTCTCTCTCTCTTTTGCAATTAGATAGTGTAGTATTTCCTTCTCACAATTAGGTCTTGGATTGTGGTTTAATTCTACAGCATGTTCAGTTTACATATTGAACAGATCACCAACCTCTAGTGTTCAAGATAAAGTACCTCAAGAAGCATGGAGTGGTACATATGTAAATATTTCGCATTTTAGAGTTTTTGGATGCATTTTTTTTCTCGTGTTCCTGAAGAATTAAGTAAGAAGCTTGATAGTAGAAGTGAGAAGTACATATTCATAGGATATAGTGAACAATATAAATCCTATCGATTGTATAATCCTATTACTAAGAAATTTCTGGCAAGTAGATATTGTTGATGATTGCTTCTTCATGAAACATCCTCTAGATCGTACTCCTCCAGACTGAGTTGAGATGATCTGTGAGAATGCCTATGAGATAGGTGAGTCATACTCCTCTGGATTGAGTTGAGATGACTTGTGTTGGTCTCCTGTCGTACTCCTTTGTACTGAGTTGATATGACTTTATATGGTCTCTTGTCGTACTCCTATGTACTTAGTTGAGTTGACTTGATATGGCTCTCCAGTTCATACTCCTATGGATTTAGTTGAGGTGATTTGTTTGAGAGTGAAGTCCCTTGTGGTTGAGCAGATGTGGACTTGTCCCTAGTGGCAGAGCACTAGAGGATGTGTGTGAGACCCCTTGCTATATTGTCAAAGAGTAAGACTATTTTGAAACCTTAATTTGTATTGTGAAGGGTACAAGTCAGCCCTACTGTGTAAAGACAATTAATATTATGTAAAATATTAATTGTATTATTGAGTTGTACAAGTCAGCCCTATTATGCCAATAGACATGTCTATTCATTGAGTTAGGTCATGTATATATTAGAGAGATACATCCCCATTGTGGATCATATCTCATTCACTAAATGCTTAACTTGGAGAGCTGAAATTTGGTGCGCACTTCTTATGCACTATCTTTCTTGGTCATAGAGCACCCTCTTGTGTGTGATAGGATTTTCTGTGGAGAGGGTTCTTCTCTTGGAAATATAGTAAAGGGTTGTTGGGTTTTTCCCTTGTTTGAGAAGGGTTTTCCTAGGATAACTTCGTGTTCTTTTTGCATGGTTATTCTTCTTGTGATCTTGGTTACTGCAGCTATTGTGTTGTTGCATTGTTTATGGTTCAAGTTCATGATAAATTGAAAAGAAACTACATGTGTATGAGCCATCATTAAAAATTCAACATGGAATCAAAGTAGTGTTAGTGAAAGAGCCATTGCACAAGCTACTCCAACACCTTTCCAAGCTAGTCATCACCTTCTTGCTGCAACTGTAAAAATGACCCTTACCCTTTTCCTTGTCAAGCTAGTTTTAGCACTTTCCCTTTAGTGTTGGGCCTAAATTCTTCACAGACATGTATGGCCTAGTCCACCACATCACCTGCAACTTTCAGATTGAAAATTGAAGAAGTTTGGATTTTCGGCCCAAGGGTTTCTAGGGTTTCTACAGATTTCGGTTTCTAGGGTTTTTGTAGGTCGTTGGGGAATTTTTGCAGCTCACTGAGGTTATTTTGACTCTCTAAGTCTTCTTGTTGGCATTCATATGTCCAACGAAACCTAGGGTTTCTATCCTAGCCTAGCCTTCAGGTTTTCTGAAGCTAGGGTTTCTATCCTAACCGTTAGGGTTTGTGAAGAACCTGCAAGCCATGAGGAACATAAATTTGGTGCAATATAGGCTTGATGGATCAATCAAATTTAGCTCCTGAAATTCAATATTAGACATCACTCTAGAAGAGAGTGACCTATTGATATTGATAGAAGGAACTCTACCAGAAACATCAACCAATGAAGAGAAGGTTGAATGGAAGACAGATGATGTCAAAGCTAAGAAGATAATCATCTACTACCTCGCATTTATACCTTGAAGACAACTTATCTAATGTATGATGCGTTGAAGAAGATGTTTGAGAGAAAAAACCCTAACATAGCTCTTACATTGAAACACCAACTTCAATATTTCAAGATGATGAAAGATGACACCATTGCTACCTTCTTCATGAAGATTTCAAATATCAGAGATCAGTTAGGTGCCATTAGAGAAACTATAACAGACAAAGAGATTTTCATGATTACTCTTAATGCTCTTCCAAGTCATTGGGAACCATTCATTCAAAGTATCAGTGGAAGAGCATATTTACCTCAATTTGATCGTCTATGGGAAGACTGCACTCAGGAGGACCAAAAGCAAGATTGAGCATCACTATAGACTAAGGTAATTTTTGCACTACATTCCTTATTTGATTTCATCATTAATCCGTAGTAGCTTGCATTTGATAATGAAGGGTATTATCCTTGGTATGGGAGCCCTCATGACTTGGACCATTATCCCTAGTACGAGAGTCCAATTTTTTTCTTGGTTCTTTATTATCCCTAGTACAGGAGGCCATTTTGGTTGTTATTCCTGCAAGAGGCCATCTTTCTTATTATCCTAGTACGGGAGGCTAGATTTCTTATTTCATTATTGAAGGGCCATGATCCCTGGTATGAGACCCCATATTTCTCCTTGCTTAGTAAAGTATTGTAGAGGCAGTAGAGGACTTGAGAAGGCATGGGATGTCTCCAGGATAGCAACATAGGAAAAGGATGACATCACAATTTCCTCCAAGATAGATGTTTATACTTCAGACTTCATAGGGAGTCAATTGACTCAAAGGAAGTCAAACTATTTGAGAAGAAAGTAGAGCTAGCAGAATTTGTGGGGTATAGTGAACCTTCGAAGGCATACCAAATCTACATCCCTGGTCGGAGACAAATCAAGATTAGCAGAGATGTCACCTTTGAGGAAGAGATAGCCTTCCGAAGATCCATAGAATATCACATGGATATTGACAGCAAGAAGAAAGAAGAGACAATAACTTCTCCCCCTTTAGCAGTTCAGAGGGAGACAATTATTGATCCATTTGATCCAGTTGATCATGTATCTCCAGTTGATCTTCCTAGAGACATTGCAGTAGGACAGAAGAGGCCTGCATGGGCTCGACAAACCCTGCAGGAGGCAGAGGGACATGCAACTCCTCGTGGTACATTCCGAGAGAGCAAGAGACCATATTGATTTTTGAGCTATGTTTCAGCTATGAGCCACATCATTGATACTAAGTCTTCTTGTCATGAAGAAGTAACAAGTTTGGCAAGATGCCATGACCAAAGTGTACCATTCCATCATGAAGAATGATGTGTGGGATATTGTTCCAAGACCGAAAGGGAAGTTTGTAGTGTCTTCCAAGTGGATCTATAAGATCAAATTCGTAGTTGATGGAAGTGTCAAGAAGTACAAAGAGATATTTGTGGCTAGAGGATTCTCTTAGGTGGAGGGAATAGATTATGAAGAGACATTTTCTCTTGTTTTCCGATACACTTCCATCCGTACGATTTTTTCCCTTGCCGCATCCATGGGTTGGAGACTACATCAGATGGATGTGAAGACAACCTTTTTAAATGGAGAAATTGAGGAAGAATTTTACATCGAGCCGCCAAATGGATTCATGATACATGAGAAGGAGTCTCATGTGTGCATGTTGAAGAAATCCCTGTATGTACTAAAACAGGCACCTCGTGCATAGTATGAGAATATCGATGGATACTTGATGAGTTTGGGCTTCAGCAAGAGTGTTTTTTATCCTAGCCTATACTACAACATTGTTGGTGACAAGTGCCTGATTTTGGTCCTATATGTTGATAAATTATTCCTCATCGGTTCAGAAAGCCTTATTGTTAAATGCAAGTGTGCATTGTCTTCTGAATTTGAGATGAAGGACCTTGGTATGATGCACTACTTCTTGGGACTAGAAGTGTGGAAGAGGACTGATGAAATTCTCTCGATTCATGAGAAATACATAGTGGAGATATTGAAGAAATTCGGGATGACAGACTGCAAGCCCATGGCTACACCGATGGTGATGAATCTAAATAAACTGAGAGAGACTTCTTTTGATTCAAGTGAGATTGATCCACATCTTTACAGACAGTTGATTGGATCATTGATGTATCTGGTTAACACCAGACCTGATATATGATATACAGTGAGTGTACTTATTCAGTTTATGAGTCAGTCGAGACAGACACACTGGATAGCAGTGAACATGTGTTGAGATATTTACAAGTCACAGTTGGTTATGGATTAAGATATGCCTCCGGTGTAGACATTATATTGCAGTGATATGCCGATGCAGATTGGGTAGATGTAATGTCCCCAAGGCCGAGCCCAGTTGTAAATCTTGTTTATGAAATGAGTTGTAAAAATGTTTTATAGGCTAGTGAGCCAAGTTTATATAATCTGGTGGGCTTATGTGATTGTTAGGCCAAAGAACCTAAGTGTTGAAGGCCAAGAGCCTGATTTTGTACATGTATCTATGCAGAACATTAATAAAATTATAAACACCGCTGCATGCATACCAACCACGATGAATGAGTGATGGGGGACTAAGCTTCCATAGAGTGGGCAAGGTATTAGGGGCTGGAAGGTGGGAAGAGGGGATAAGTGTTGAGCCTAGGGGCTTAAGTCCTTAGGAATAATATTTTAATATTATTCCAAAAAGACCATGTGAAATATATGTTTTATCCTAAGTTCTTTTGGAAGGAAAAGCAACTTCCAAATGGAAGGAATGCATGCAGTTGCATGGGTGACAAGTGTCAACCCAGGCACATGCACATAAAATGGCTGAGATGAGCCATGTTGGGGGTTCCTCCTCCATTCTACCCGACCGTCTGAACATGAATGGTCTGACCTTTGCAAGAATACCCTGGTGCAACCCTGAAAGTCGAAAATCCTGTGTTGATTTCTGAGATAGTCGATACAACCTCTGTTCTGAACCGTCGAGCCTGTGTCGACCCGTGCATGGATTGTTGGTCACGCATCCCTGAGAAAACCATAACCGTGAGTCTATTCCATGATTACTGAGCTGGTTGGGTTGAAGTATGTGATTGTCACCTATTTGGGAAGCCCGTGATTATATACCGAGTTGATTGTTGTGGCCACGCAGTGCTGGACTGCGCGTGGCTTGCTAACCAGTGTAAGTTCGTGTTGAGCCTGTGTGTAACCTCTCTCTAGGTGAGGGAGGTGATTGTTATTGAAGAGGCAAGTTTTACTAAGCTTGTGAGCGACTCTCTCTAGGTGAGAGAGTGCACAGAGGAAGGAGAGAGCTCCTGGAAGGAACCCTGTAGCTGCCACAGAACTCGGAGATTTCTGGTCCGGCCTGTTGCTGAAGCCCAAGGCAAGGGATGTTAGCAGCCGAAGGACTGTTTAGGTGAGAGAGAAGGTGTATACTCCTGGGGTGGGACAGGCATGTGGGGAAGGAGAGTCTGTGAGCAGTGGGCATAAGTGGTTCCTGTGAGAGAATCCTCCCTCTTTTACGTGTATTCTTCCAGAGAGAGTTTGTTGGGAAGTGGTTTCTTCCACAGAGTGTCCAGCACCAGCTTCGGGCTCTGAGACTTCCTGATCTGGCATGTTGTCGAGACCCAGAGAGGGAGGTGTAGCACTGATGGACTATGCTTGTGAAGGTGTATACTCCCGGGCGGAACAAGCATGTGGGGAATGAGAGTCTGGGAGTAATGGGCGTAAGATGGCATCCTGGGAAGAATCCTTCCAATCATTCTGTGTATTTTTCCCTGTAACCTCAGCCTAGCCTATAATTCCTTACCTTGGGGTGGAGCTTAGTCCCAGCTCGGGGGTGACCCACTGCTGAACTTTATGAGCAGCGTGGTCTAAGGCTGGGAGGTTCGTGGAAGGCCTGCACGTGATTGGTGGAATTACCACCGTTTCAAAGATAAGTACCAGATGATGTTTTAATTACTTTTTTGCATGTCTGTGTATTTATATTTATCATGTATTCTGTTGTGCATACGAATTAATGTTAAAGCCATTGATTATTTATAGTAGCAGTAATTCTTATATTTACTCTGAGTTTAAATGTGTTTCATTTGCTTAAATGCATGTCTTATATATAGAATTAAGTATGAGATTGTTATTCCGTGAAGCGCCTGTCCGGCCCGGAATGGGGGCGTTACAGTTTGGTATCAGAGCATTACAGTATGAAAGAGTGTTACAGTATGGAGTGTAGTGGACCGGAAGAGTACCTTCGATTGTTTTTCTACTTTGGGATCTTCCATGGTTTCCTGGTGCAGCAGGAAACTGACTTATGTATCTTTGAGTACCGCAGAAGCAAAGTACATTGCATTATGTGTGGCATTTCGCGAAGCAGTGTGGCTTCACAAGCTCCTTGCATACTTATTTAGACATGAGATGGATTCCACGATTATCCATTGTGATAACCAGAGTTGTGTGAATCTCTCGGAGAATCTTGTTTTTCACAATAAATTGAAACACATCGAGATCAAATACCATTACATCATAGATATGGTGCAAAGGAAATATGTACATGTGCATTACTTTTCTACACACGAGCAAGTTGCAGATGTCTTCATCAAACCACTTGCAAGGACGAAGTTCAAGTACTTCCGTGAGAGACTTGGCCTGGTGGAGAATGCCTCCCTAGCTGAGAGGGAGTGTTGATGATTGCAACTTCATGAGACATCCTCTAGATCGTACTCCTCTGGACTAAGTTGAGATGATCTCTGAGAATGCCTATGAGATAGGTGAGCCGTAATCCTCTAGACTAAGTTGAGATGACTTGTGTTGGTTTCCTATCATACTCCTCTGGACTAAGTTGAGATGACTTGAGATGGTCTCTTGTCGTACTCTTATGGACTTAGTTGAGTTGACTTGATATGGCTCTCCAGTTCGTACTCCTATGGATTTATTTGATTTGATCTGTTTGAGAGTGACGTCCCTTGTGGTTGAGCACATTTGGACTTGTCCCTAGTGGCAGAGCACTAGAGGATGTGTGTGATACCCCTTGATATATTGTCAAAGAGAAAGACTATTGTGAAACCCTAACTTTTATTGTGAAGGGTACAAGTTGGCCCTACTATGTAAAGACAATTAATATTATGTAAAATATTAATTGTATTATTGATTTGTACAAGTCGGTCCTATTGTACCAATAGACATGTCTATTCATTGAGTTAGGTCATGTATATATTAGAGAGATACATCCACATTGTGGATCATATCTCATTCACTAAACGCTTAACTTGGAGAGCTGAAATTTGGTGTGCACTTCTTATGCGCTATCTTTCTTGGTCATAGAGAACCCTCTTGTGTGCGCTAGGATTTTCTATGGAGAGGGTTATTCTCTTGGAAATATAGTAAATGGTTGTTGGGTTTTTCCCTTGTTTGAGAAGGGTTTTCCCATGATAACTTATTGTGTCTTGTGCATGGTTATTCTTCTTGTGATCTTGGTTACTGCAGCTATTGTGTTGTTGCATTATTTATGGTTGAAGTTCATGCTAAATTGAAAAGAAACTACATGTGTTTCAGCCATCATTAAAAACTCAACAAAGATGTCAAATTCATGGAAGACAATTCATGGAATTATTAGGAAAATAACACTTCAAGTTGTCACAATCCATTTTTCACAGAAGATGAACAATAAGCACTTGAGTCAAGACTTCCAAGATTACATACTCAAGTCAAGAAAAACATTCAGGTAACAGTTCTTCACCCAACAGTGATTCAAAAATTTCTAACAGAAATCAAAGAGGAGTTTGAGAGATATTTATGAGCATGATGATGAAACAGATCAGCAAGCACATTTTGCACTTTTGTCATTTCAGCCTACTTCTTTTGAAGAAGCGGCAAAGAAAGAAGAATCGGTACAAGCAATGAATGATGAAATTGAAGCTATTGAAATAAATAAAACACGGGATTTGGTTGATGTTCCAGCAGATAAAACCCGCATAGGTGTTAAATGAGTTTACAAAACCAAGTTGATTGAGAAAGGTAAAATTGAGAAACATAAAACAAGGTTATTTGCCAAAGGTTTTTCACAACAACCTGGCATAGATTATGGTGAGACTTTTGCACCTGTCACAAGATTTGATATTGTTAGATTTGTGTTAGCCATAGCAGCACAAAGCAAGTAGAATGTTTATCAAATGGATGTAAAGTCTGCATTCTGGAATGGAATGTTAAATGAAGAAGTGTGTGTGGATCAGCCACCCAAATTTGAAGTCAAGGGTCAAGAGCAAAAAGTGTATAAGTTGAAAAAAGCCTTGTGTGGCTTGAAGCAAGCTCCAAGAGCTTGGTACAGTAGAATTGACTCATATTTTCTCAATGATGGTTTCAGCAAGAGTAACAATGAACCTAAGTTGTATATAAATACAGATCAACAAGGTAAGGTGTTTATTCTATGTCTTTATGTTGATGACATGATTTATATAGGAACCATGTAGTTAGATAAATTTAAAGCTGCAATGAAAATGAATTTGAAATGAGAGATCTTGGATTAATGAAGTATTTTTTAGGCAGCAATCTACTCAAGGTATTTTTATTAGTCAACAAAATTACGCTAATGATATTTTGAAAAGTTCAGGATGGAAAAGTGTAAACCTGGAGATACTCCTATTGCATTTGACACTAATCTAAGAAAGGAAGATGTGGGATCAACAATTAATTCCACATCGTATAAACAGCTTGTTGGAAGTCTTAGGTATCTTACTACTACAAGACCTGATATAGCATATGCAGCAAGTTTCATTTCCAAGTTTATGGAATCTCCTAAGGATTCTCATTGGAAAGTTGGAAAGAGGATTTTAAGATACATTGTAGGTACAACCACTTATGGTTTGTGGTACACAACTTCACAAGAAAGTATTCTCACATGTTATACTGACAATTGTAGTGTACCTATTCACTACCCGGGTTCACACTAACCTCTCGGTTCACCATTCATTACATGTATTTAAAAACAAATGCATTTAACCAGGATTAAACACACTTAATTCGCAGAGTAAAATATATAAGTTACTGTTACCATTAACAACCATAACATGCAACAGTATTTCATTT
>JASDQU010254598.1:0-14269 GCA_032191745.1 Picea mariana | reverse complement strand
ATTATTTCTCATATATTGTGCATGGTGTATTGTGGTGTATTGGTGTAACTCTTATATTATTGTTCATTTCTCATTGGATATAGCTGAATGGTTTAAGTATAAGTTGAGAAAGGTTTTAAATTGTACTTGATACTGATTCACCCCCATTTTAGTATCAACAGGCCTTTTGACAATAAACAGGAATGTCAAAAACCCTAGACATCCAAAAACCTAACCCTAAGAGATGGAGTGCCAAAAGTCATGTGGGCCCCATTTGGGTAAGTAAGTACATCAACTTCCCGGGGTCGTAACTTTTGCATACGATCTCTGTTTTAGGTGTATGATATCCCATTGAAAGGTATCGTCGAGGAGATTCATTTTTGGGGCAATATCAAAGAAAACTTCATATTACTCATATTTTTCCAAAAAAACATCGTTTAGGGCCTCAAAATGGCTCCGGAAGTGAAAAACTGCTAAAACTAGTAGATTACCAAAATTGTCAGAAAACTGTTTTGAGCTAGTTGGAAAAGATGGGTGGCCACTGATATCCACCCGGATCAATACTCCCTCCTTAGGAAGCAATGGTATCCATTGCAATGAGTTCCCCCATCAGATGAGGAAATTTTTGCTGAATTTGGCCCCGGGTGAGCCACTTGCCTTGGTGCAGGAGGTGCCCTGCTTTGACGACTCGATAAAGTTGGATCCTTTGTTGTTGAGTGCCCTTGATCCATGTGTCCACAATCTGATCATTGGATTCCTGTTGTATGCATTCAGGGTTGAGCTTTGTTGGTGTCAGTTGTTCTTCTACTTCTGAGGTGTCCAATAATGGTGGGAAATAAGGGCGAAGGAGATCCACGTTGAACATTGGGTGTAGGCCAAGGAAAGGAGGAATGTTGAGCTCAAAAGAATTATCCCCCACGACCTTGGTGATGGTGTACGACCCATAATGGAGTGGACTAAGCTACTGATGGGATCATGTAAGGCATTCTTTCTGCAAGTGCAACCAAACTTTGTCGGCCACCTGAAACTTATGTGGCACCCGATGTTGATCATGGTGCTACTTGTACTTGTCATTTGACTTCTGTAGGATATCCTGAACTTGTTGGCGGATGTGCTGAATCCGCTCAATGAACTAGGTGTCTTTTTCATCTTCAGTTGGAGCAGGATATGAGTCGGTTGAGGTGACTGCAAGGGGAAATGCAACATCTATGGGACCCAATGGTTGGAATCCCAACCCCACCTGAAAGGGGTTGTGGCCAGTTAAGCTATACAGGGATCAGTTGTAGCTATGATGGACATAGGGAAGGCTCTCATCCCATGTGCGAGGGTTCTTTGAATTATACAAGTGAAGGATATGCACAATCATTCAATTTATGACCTCGGTTTGGCCATCTATCTGAGGGTGGAAGGCTGTGGATTTGGTGAGCTTGGTGTCTAGCAGTGACCAGAGGCTCGACCAGAATGTGTTGATAAATAGATTGTCCTGATTTGAGACAATGGTTTGTGGGATTCCAAAATGTACCCATACTCGTTCAAAGAAGAGCTTGGCTGTGGCCTCTGCTGTGATGTTCTTCTTGTAGGCAACCAGAATCGCCATCTTAGAAAAGCGAACAACAACCACAAAAACACAGTCATTTCCCCGCTTGGTGGATGGGAGGCCTAACATGTAGTCCATTGAGATGAATTCCCATGGCATGTTAGGAGTAGGAAGAGGGTTGTATAGGCCCTGTTTCTTAGTGGTCGGTTTGGAAATAGCGCAAGCAGTGCAGGACCTGATATACTTGCTCACCTCCTGTTGAAGTTTCAGCTAGTAGAAATGTTTCTGTAGCATCACCACTGTCTTTTCGATGCCGAAGTGTCCTGCCACCCGACTGTAGTGGGCTTCCTAGATCAGCTTCGCTCGCGTGCTTGATGGAACATAGATATGGCCCAGACAACACAACAACCCATCTTTAACATAGAAATTATCGACAACTATGATTTCACCCAACATTTGGTAGGTGGTGGTGAATTCTAAGTCTGTCTCATAGAGTTGGGGCCATCCAGAGGTCTCGTGGTCACAAGATTCTAGCACCGTGGTGAGTGTCACAACTGGCGGTCTGTTGAGGCAATCAATGATTTGATTGGTGCTTCCTATTTTATACTTGATGTTGAGGTGGAATTGTTTCAAGTATTTGGACCACTTTTGATGGCAGTCATTCTGCAATTTTCCTTGTGTCTGCATGAACTATAGTGGCTTATGATCAGTCTAGATGACTGTCTCTTTCCCAAGAATGTAATGTCTCCACTGGCAGCAATCTTTCACAATGGAGTACATTTATTTGTCGTAAGTAGGGTACTTACGGACAACATTTGATAGTGTCTCACTATGATAGGCCACGAGGTGGTCGTGCTAAGTGAGAACGACACCCACAACATAGCTTGAAGCATCTGTCTCGATCTCAAAGGGTTGTTGCAGGTCTGGTAGTGAAAGTACTGGGGTTGAGCACAAGCGTTGCTTCAAATCATCGAACGTTTGTTGTTGGGACCAGCCCCACGCAAATTTTGTCTTACCACCACCCCTGGTTATTTGGCTGAGGGCCCATGCAATATGGGAGAATCCCAACACGAACCTGCGGTAGAAATTGGCAAGGCCCAAGAAGCTTTGAAGCTTAGTGAGTGTGGTTGGGGCTGGCCAGTCATGGATGACTTGGATCTTGGCTGGATCCTTATGTACGACATGTTGTTCAATGATGTAGCCCAGGTAATGGACCATGTCCATGCCAAAGGAGCATTTTTCCAAGTTGGCATATAGCTTGTGCTGTCGCAGGGTATGAAAAACCTATTGAATATGCTGCAAGTGTTCGGCCCAAGTCTTGTTGTAAATGAGAATATCATCCATATATACCACTACAAAATTATTGGTGAATGGTCACGGGATATCATCCATCATCCTCATGAAAGTGGCTGGAGCATTTGTCAAACCAAAGGACATGACCAACCATTCAAAAAGGCCTTCCTTGGACTTGAAGGCGATCTTCCATACATCTGTCTGTTCTATCGGGACCTAGTGGTAGCCATACTTTAGATCAATCTTACTGAAGAATTTGGTCCCCGTGAGTTGATGAAGGAGGTAGTTGATTCGGGGAATCGGGTACCGGTTTCTAACTGTGATTTTATTCAGAGCCCGGTAATCAATGCAGAGTCACCAGGTTCCATATTTCATCTATACCAGCACGATTGAGCTCCTATAAGGTGATGAGATGAGACGGATGTGCCCCTTATGGAGTAGTTCTTGGATCCGTCGCTTGATCTCCCATTCTATAACAAAGAGCGACGATAGACTGTCCCATTGGTCAGCGGTGTGTCGGGGGTCAAATCGATGTGGTGCTTGACCTGGTAATGCAGAGGTACCCCAGTAGGTGAGGAGAAGATATCTGAGTATTCTTCCACAACCTTATCTACTTGCTTCTATTGTGTGGAAAGGTCGGTCGCAAAGACCCTGGATGTGGCTGTGATATTTCTCTTATTCTGAGAGTGAATCACGAAGAAGACAAACTTCCCCATCTGAGATATGACCTTCCTGCATTTCTTAGCAAAAATCAAGGAAATAGCACTAGGTGGGATTGCCTCGAGTATCCTGTACAATTTCTTGTTCAAATTAATAATAACACTATGAGGCCTACACTCATATACAACATGACGTTTCCATATATAAGGTTGGCCCAAAAAAACATCACAAACTTTGAGAGGAGAAACATCACACAATACCTCGTCTTTGAAGGGATTGATGTCATACGACAGTCAACACTGTTGGATGACGTGGAGATCGCTTCCTTGGCGAAGCCATCCAATGGTGTAGGGTTGTGGGTGCGACGTTGTCGGCAAGGCCATCTACTTGATGATCTCTACTGAGATGAGGATCTTCTAGCTACCACTATCAACGATGAAATGTAGCGGGGTGCCTTTTACCCACATCTGTGAATGGAAGAGGCATTCTCCTTCTTCTGGCTCATCTAGTTCACTAGGCTAGAGCTTGGTGGTAGCAACGGTGGCACTGGGTTTCGCATCAATGATCCATCTTCCCATTTATGGTTCTGGCTCAAAGTTAGAAAATGCATCTGATTCAGAGGCTTTCACTTTGGCCACCAAGGACTGCTTTGAGCGGAAATCAACAGTGTTATGCCAAGGGCTCTTATGGAAGTCGCACCACTTCCTGGTATCTTTCTTTGTCTTTTCGGTGTCCTTCTTTGCTTGTGGCTTGGACTGGTTTCCTGATACTGTCCATCTTTGCTCTGTCCTTTTTTCTATGGGTTGGGGCCGCCCTTTCCTGGATTTTGTTGTGAGGGGTTCCCAGGCCCAAATTGTCGCGTCTTTTTTTTGAGCTTCTGCTCAACTTTGACGACATATCGATAGGCAACGCCCAAGGATGATATGTCCATAAATTCCATTTCGGTTTGGATGTATCTATGCAGAGCACCGTGATACTTGAGCACCATATGTTGCTCTGAATCTTTGATACCCAGCTTGGTGCTCAAGGTATAGAAGATATTTGTGAAATTTGGCACTACTTGGTCTCTTTCTTGCCGCAGTGTAGTCCATCTGGTATACAAGTAGTCATAACTTCCGACAGGGTAGTATTGTTCCTTAATATCACCCCTGAAGGATTCCCAGGTGGCCATGATTGTAAATAATGAGGTTTTCTTTGTTTCATTTTTCTCACAGAAAGTTTCCCACCAATCTTTAACATGGGGAATGGCTTTGAGGAGCGCAAAAGTAATATTTTCTTTATTCAAAAAGTTATGGAAAAAAAAATACCTTTCTAGTATATTGAACCACTTGTCTACAACATTTGCGTCTATCTAACCTTCAAATATAGGAATATTGAAGTTTATTTGTACCTTGAAGGGGGTGGTGCCTCCACTCGAATAAGATGTGTCTCTGTTGGTAGTCGTCGAAGGATTTGCGCGAAACTATACATCATCTCGTTCCTTTGTTGTGTGAGGGATTCCTCAATCAACAGTTTGAAAGGATCTTTTGTCCCATCATCCTTTTTTTCTCCTGCCATGAGAGGTCACTTGGGCATGTGAGATCTTTTGTCCTCAAGAGAAACAAGCTCGAGACCCAACTCTTTGTACTTCGACCTTGTTGGGGACATGCATTAAGATGACAAGGAGCAGACTGCTCTGATACCACTGCTACGGATTTTATGAGAAAAATGAAATGACTATATATTATTAACAGGTGCTTAACACAAAATAACAGAGATACAGTAAAACGAGTTTTCTATTCAATAAGGAAATAAGCTGAAATTGTAAAATGCAGCGAAAACAAGCTTGTTGGAATGGTGGCAGCTTATCTCTGAGAAGATATGTGATGGTTGCGCTCATTCACAAAAAGATGATTACAATGAGGCTCTGAAGGCCTTTTTACAATAAACAGGAATGCCAAAAACCCTAGACATCCAAAAACCTAACCCTAGGAGATGAAGCGCCAAAATTCATGTGGGCCCCATTTGGGTAAGTTAGTACATCAACTTCTCGGGGTCGTAACTTTTACATACGTTCTTCGTTTTAGGCGTATGATAGCCCGTTGGAAAGGTATCGTCGAGGAGATTCAATTTGGGAAAAATATCGAAGGAACTTCCATTTTTACCACTGTTTTCCCAAAAAACATCATTTAGGGCCTCAAAACGGCTCTGGAAGTGAAAAACTGCTAAAAATAGTAAATTACCAAAATTGCCAGAAAATTGTTTTGAGCCAGTTGGAAAAGGTGGATGGCCACCGATATCCACCTGAATCAGGTTTTGAGCACCTAGTGTCCAAGGATAAATCCTCAATCCTTTAGAGGAAATTTTACATGATACAGACAAATCCTTCATTTGGATAGTGATAGGAGAGATCTTGATCTCTTGGGAATTCATCTACCTTAGGTGGGAAGCTTGCAAGATATGCAGATCCTTAAGCTAGATTAAGTAGAAAATCCTTAGTTTTTTATGGCAAAGTCTTGAACTCTCAGAGTCTGGTAGAACCTTAGAAAAGACTGAAGAAGGAGCCTTGAAGGGTCAAGTATGGATTTGGATTGTTACCCTGAAAGAAACTAGTGTGCTAAGATAAGTGAGTTTGTAGTCATAGAGTCGATGAAGCAAGTAGATCTAGAATGTTGATTGGATGGTACTACCTTTGGGTGACTCGAGTGAGATTGTATCTCACCTTCAATGGGGTGAGCCCCAACTTGGGAAGGACCATCAATCTATTGGTGAGTGGTGAGAGAGAATTATAGACCATTGGATCCAATAAGGAGACTATTGGAGGAGTGGTTATCAGAAGTCCGAGTGAAAAAAAAAGAAGTTGAAATGGTATTCCGATGACGGGAACTCTGAGGATTGCAGATCCACCATGAGGAATCCTGTGGGACCCCAGTCGTTGGATCTGTCAAGGATTGCTCTAAAGGAGAGGATATTAAGAACTTGACAGGAAGTATGCCTAACCTCGAATATTAAAACATCTGTAGGATCAGGAGTACAAGGATCATTCGATCCGTCAGAGTGTGTGAGATCAGAGTGAACTACTCAGAGTAGCACCAAGAGCCGCAACAGAGACACTCTAAAGGGAGAAAGACTTTGAGGATGAAGGTGGACCATTGATTGGAATATGGATGAGGTTTAATCTCATCTGTAGGTTTTGTAGGTCCCATTTGTTGACATGTGGGATGGATATTCGAGAAAAAGTAATCGTTGGGAATGTAGAGACCCCGATGTAAATCAGATCCATTGGAACTCTAGGTCCAAGGACCGTTGGATTCTGGAGGATGATCTATCAGGGTATTGTTGTCGTAGAATGGATTGGCCTAGGTGTTGGGGCATTCCGACGGAAATGAATCCAAAAATCTACATATGTAATGTTCCTAACTCGATTAGTCTAGGAAATACTGCTAAACTGATAAGTCCACTGTCTGATCTGATACATTGGGGGTTTCTTGATGCGTTTGAGTTAATTATTTAACATGCTTGGTGATTTTCGCATGTGTGTTTCATTCAATTAATGTTTAAGCATAATATCTTATGCATATAGAATAAGGAACAAACACCATCTCATTCATATGTATTATGAGGGAAAAAGAAGGAAATACAATAATATGTTGAAAGCAGGGAAATAATCATCAACCAGATATCATGGATTGTCACTGGAATACGAGAAACTAATACAAAATACCTTTGATCAGAAGATGAAGGTAGATCTGCACATGCACGAATAGATCGAAAAAAACTGCAGTTCCAGAAACTCACAACAACTGCTGCAAACTCCGGAAAACTCATCTCGGTGGCTATACTCGACAGAACCACTTGGAAATTGTCCCAAACTAAGCGCCCTGACCTCTAGGTTACTTCTAATGACTGACAGACTGAATATTAAACCCCAGAATCTATGGATGGCATCCCCTAGGGGGTTGTGCACCTCCTGGGCTCTCTAAGTGCACCCTGGTGATTCCATTGATGGAATTCGCTGTTATATATATCGAAATGTGCACTATGGACGATGTTGTACTGGGTCGGAAGGGTTTATTGGGATTTGATCTGGAATACCCTATGGAACCCCAAATGTCCCTCCTCAAGAGTTGTGCACTTTTTGACCGTCTGATGCGCCCTGAGAGATTCCACCATCAGAATCTAATGACTAGTGGCTCAAAATAGGCACCCTGGATAATCCTCAACTGGGTCGGGAGGAATATGAAAGATAATCCATGGTCTCGTGCAGCTACAAAAAACCCTCTCTAACCCTTGCGTCGTCATTGGTTGAGCTGTGCAATCAATGCAAAATGGATACTCCTGAATAGCACGGTGAAAGACCTGGATGGTATCTCTGATAGGATAGGGTGTGTCTTTCAACACCGAAACCAATCAAGGTGATGGTTTCCTCCATAAATCCACAAAACAACAGAAGGTCAATTCTCCTCCTCTGGAAACTCTCTCAACATCAAATCATAACATAATGAGAGAATATGAGCCCCTATCTCTCTTTTATACCCCTTTTCACCTTTTTCCCTTCAAGTGACTTTTTCATTCAACTTTAATATTTTCTCATAAAATCACTTTATTAATTTAATGAACCTTTTTCCTCCAAAAAGTGATTAATTCGCCTTTATGATTTCTCCGGCCACTGAAAGTCACTTTTTATCATCCCATCTTGTAGATATCTTTGCCCTAGTTTCAATGAGCTATTACACTAAGGTATTTCTCCAAGAAACGAGCTCCAAATAGTACCTTTAGTGTAATTAACTAAATTATGCCCATTAATAACCCTGTTTTACGAAAATCATCGAAATATAATGGAACCAAGAAAAAATTGTGCGTAAATGATCCTAATGATGAATAATGGTAAATAAACTAATCTAGGCCCCATAAAAATCATCCAAACCCTCTGAGTTCACTGATGGCATAGTCTCATCCCTCTGATTTAGCCGACTCAAGCCTCCTGAAGTGATTCTAACCACATAATAAGGGAATCCAAAAATGGGGACATGAAAACAAACCATTGATCTAAGAGTGAGGAATAAACCTGACCACATGATTGAGGGTGTTTAGGTACTTGGGTGCTCCAATAAACTAAGTGGAGAGACTTCTCCAAGAATTAATTAGAGTTGACTTATTTTGATTGTGATAAGAGAAGTCATCACTTAAACAACTAATGAATCCGATAGTAAGTCATGTGGAAAAAGAGGAAGTCAACATCCCATTGGCTTAAGTAAGGTTTAAGGGGGTTGGGTGTGTTAAGGTTTAAGTTATTATTAGGTTTGTTTTCAATTTACTAGATAACCATAGCATAGGTAGGATCACTTAGAGAAACACAATCACAAGATACACAATATTTATCCTGGGAAACCCTCGTGGGGGAGAAAACCTAGAAAAATTTCCTTAATATAGATATCCAATACAATGCCAAGATAATAAACCAAAACACTATGGAATATCCAACACTGAGCAATGTGCCTCTCTCTTCCTTCTTCTCCCAACTGCAGCTACCAAACTTGCACACTGGATGAGCGAATGAGTGAGTGAGATAATGAGGCGTTGGCTTCCTTTATTTATACAAACTGGTAGGTGTTGAAAAGGTGTATATTCACTGGGTAGGGATGACTTGTCTTCTTAGTGTTTAAAACCACTTTAATTAGCATGAGGGTCGACTTCTCAATTTTCATATTATATTTAGGGTTTGACAAATCCGCAAAAGGGGATTTGGTCAATTACAATGCTCGACATGATCAATCCACAAAAGGAGATTGATATAATGAATAATATCTAAATAATAAATAGAATACTCTTTGTAGTTACAATATTTCAACAGTCCCCCTTAACAAGAAGCATATTCTACAACATCATCAGGAGAGAGAGAGGGAAGCAACATCAACAACATCTGGAACACTAACTGGAACATCTATAAATCATTGAAAGTTTTTCTTCATCATCAATATCATCATCCACAATAGGGATATGGAATGGCATCATCATCGTCTGCATCAACATGGATTAGTATAACACTATTACATCATCATCATCAATAACAACACAAGGTTGATACAACATCACAACACGAAGGCTGGAGCATCATCAACATCAGTACTAGGATGGACATCTTCAGCACGAAGCTTGCATCTCAACAACATCAACACGAGGCTGGAAATATTCAGCACGAGGTTGGCATCACAACAACATCAGCACGAAGCTGGAAATCTTCAGCACAAGGCTAGCATCACAACAACATCAACACAAAGCTGGAAATATTCAGCACAAGGTTGGAATCAACACTACTCTCCCTTCCGAGGGAGGTCCTTTCGGACTATATCGAGCTTGTCTCGAAAGTGCTCAAACTTTACATGAAACAGAGGCTTGGTCAACACATATGCAACTTGTTCATACGTGCTAACATAATGGAGATTTATGGCTCCTTTCTGCACCATATCACAAATGTAATGATATTGGATTTCTATGTGTTTTGACTTGTCATGGAACACATGGTTCTCTTTCATCTTTATGTAGCTCTGGTTATCACATAGAATCAAGGTTGTTTCCATCTCCAGATCAAATAGACCTATCAACAACTTCTGAATCCATATGGCTTCAGAATTGGCGGAACATGCAGCAATGTATTCCGCTTCTACCGTGTTGAGATAAACACTTGATTTATTCCTACTCTGCCATGAGATCATGGCTGACCCCAGACTGAAACAACATCCTGAGGTGCTCTTTTTGTCAGAGACACTTCCAGCCCAATATGAGTTAGTATATCCACTCAGTCTAAAGTCATTATCTCCATTATAACTAAGACCAAAATCTAATGTACCCTTAAGGTACCTCATCACATGTTTTATAGCAACCAGGTGACCGCGTCTGGGTTCTACTAGAAATTTACTAAAGGTGTTCACAGCAAAACATATATCTCACCTGGTGTTTGTCAGATACATCAACGATCCAGTGATATTTCTGTACAAGGTAGCATCAACCAATTCTGATGAAGTGTTGACCAGGAGCTTCAACTTAGTTTCAATGGGTGTTTTCATGGATTTCCACTCCAACATATCAAACCTCTTCAATATTTCAACTGCATACTTCCCTTGGTTGAGGGAGATCTTCTCTAGGCTCTTCCAGACCTCAAGACCTAAGAAATAGTGCATTATGCCAAGGTCTTTCATCTCAAATTCTGCAGCGAGATTCTTCTTACAATAAATGATGAGTTTTTCTTCTCCAGTTAGAAATAAGTCATCTACATATAACAAAAATATAACATGCTCATCATTCATGAACTTGAAGTAAAGGTTAGATTCAACTTTACTCTTGGTAAATCCCAAGCTCGTCAGGAAACTGTCAATTCTTCCATACCAATCTCTAGGAGCTTGTTTGAATCTGTACACAACCTTCTTCAATCTGCATACATGAGTCTTTCTATATTCAACTTCAAACCCTTGAGGTTGTTATATATACACTTCCTCTTCTATGACACCATTTAATAAAGTTGTTTTCACATCCCTCTGGTGTAACTCCCACTTCATCTTAGCTACAAGGGATATGATGGTTCTGATTGAAGTATATCTAGCTATAGGAGAAAACGTCTCTTCATAATCAATACCTTCCTTTTGAGAAAATCCACGAGCTACAAATGTTTCTTTATATTTCTCAATACTTACATCAACAACATGTTTTATTTTGTATAGCCATTTGGAAGATATCACATCCTTTCTCTTCGGTCTGGGAACTATTTCCCATACATCATTCTTTATAATGGATTGGTATTCTTCTTTCATTGCATCTTCCCATTCTTTTGTATGAATGGCTTCTTCAAATAAAGTGGGTTACTTTTCTAAAGATCACACATCAATTCCATGTAACTGGAGAATGGCTTGGGTTTCTTGACTTGTCTCATGGTTCCTTCGGGGGCACCATAATTTTCTCCATTTGAATAAGTTCCCTTTCCCAGGTTGGCTTTCTCTTGTGGGAGATTGTCATCTGGGGAGGTTATTGAGATTCTATTATTTCATGGTCTTCTGGAATCTCCTCATAAGGGGAAGGGTAAGTTATGACTTCCCTCATTGGTTCTGCTACTCTGGGAACTACAAGTTCGTCTTCATATTCTTCTTCAAGCTGGCATCTTCTTGATTTATTGAGTGTTTCATATTCATCAAAGGTTACATCTCTTCTGATATCAATATGATGGTAGCCTAATATATAAATTTTGAAGGCCTTGGAGACCTCATGATATCCAACAAATATTCCCTTCTTTCCTAAAGGTTCCATCTTGGTTCTCTTCTCTTTCGCAATGTGTACAAATACTGGACAACCAAATATTTTGAGATGGCTTACTTTTGGTTTCTTTCCGGAGAACATTTCTTTGGGGGTTTTGAACCCAAGTGCACTATGGGAAAATTTTCTCTGTACATACATTTTTGTTCTTGTTGCTTCTGCCCATAAGTGCATTGGAATATCTTGATCATGGATCATAGTCTTCACTGCTTCCATTATAGTTCTGTTCTTTCTTTCTGCTACACCATTTTGTTGAGGATTGTAGGGAGTGGTGAGCTCCCTCTTGATCCATGTTTCTTTACAAAAGTTTACAAACTCTTTTGAGGTGTACTCTCCTCCATTATCTAACCTGAGTATCTTGATCTTTCTTTAAGATAGATTCTTTATCAAGGCTTTGAATTCCTTAAATTTACCGAACACTTCATCTTTTGATTTCAAAAAGTAAACCCAGGTTTTGATAGAATAGTCATCAATAAAAGACACATAGTATACATACCCACTGATGGAGGTTGATGACATTGGTCCACATACATCTGAGTGAATGAGCTCTATGAATCATTTTGCTTTTTCGTCTCTCTTTGGGAAAGGGTTCTTGATGTTCTTTCCTTGTGCACATTCATTGCACACGCCTTCATGGTCAACCTTGAATTTTGGTAGAACTGTGACTGCCTTTCTTACATATGTTAATTATTTGTAGTTAATGTGAGCTAATATTCTATGCCAAAGTTCACATGGATTCTCAATGGAATGAGTCAAAGCTGCTTCTGAGTGACCTTTTAGCTTATACAATCCACCTTCTTCTTTTCCAATAACAATTGCTTCTTCCGTGGTTTTTCCTTTGGGCCACATAAGAACTTCTCCCTATATGAAAGAAAATATGAATCCTTTCTTATCTAGAGCTGAGATATAAACTAAGTTCTTTGTCAAACCTGATACATATAGTACATCCTTCATCTTCATTGGGGTTCCTGAATCAAGTTTGTAATTTGATTGTCCTACTCCTTTGATAGGGTACCGATAATCGTCTCCAAGTGTAACTTTCTGGGGAAAGTTCTTTTTTGTAAGGAAAGAGAGAATGTATCTTTGACCTATCATGTGATTAGAAGCACCACTATCTATGAGGCAAGTGTCCTCACTAGTTGACATTGATCCTCAGAGGGAAAAGATTAAGACAGTCTTCAATCTGTTCTTTTATCATCTTTGTGGGTGGCTCTTCATCTTCAACTATGTGGGAATGGTGCCTCTTGTTTCTCTTCATGTATTCTTCTCTTCTAGCTGGAAAATTCTTAGCAATATGTCCCATCTTGTCACAATGGTAACATTGGTAGCATGAGAAATATTTTTCTCTTCTTTGACCTTTCTGAAACTTCTGGAATCTCCTTGGAGGGTGAGATTCTTTATGTATGAATTTGTTTGGGGGGTGAGACTCATTATGTTGATGATTTGATTTTTGGAAGTAATAACTTTTCCTTCCTCCTTTAGTATGAGTAGCTAGGGCTTGATTTTCATATCTTGATAGTATTTCTTCTCAGTTAGCCACTCTTGCTTCTTCTTGAATGCATTCTTCCCAAAGACTGTCAAAGTGTAGTTTCTCCTTTCTAGCACAAATAGTTTGGATGAATGAATCCCAAGGTCTTGTGAGACCATTAAGGGTTGTCATTATGAGTTAGTATTCATCTAGAGTATCACCAATCGCTTCTATTTGTTCCATGAATTGTGATATTCTAGAGAAATACTCTTGAATTGTTTCTCCTTTCTGCATCCTTGTACTTTTGAGTTGAGTTCTTAGATTCATTATCTGGTTGATGGTATTTCCTTCATACATCCCGGTTATGGAATAAAAAATTTATTTTGGAGTCTTCTTTAAAGCCACTTGAGGAATCAAGTGATCTTTAATAGAATCTGCAATGATTCTTTTGGCCCTAACTGTGTCCTTTTGGTGTTTTTCTTTAGATGCAACATCGATAGGTTTTGGTAGATCTTCTTTAATGAATCTTGCTAGTTCATTCTCTTCAAGAATGAGTGCAATCCTATACTTCTAGACACAGAAGTTTTCCACACCTTCTAGCTTGTCAACAAGCTTATTTCTTGCAGACATCTTTACCTCGAGCTAGGAAAATGACCAAAAATTGAAAATGCTTAGAATTTAATTTTGAACTTACCAGGAGGTGTACTTGGATGAGGCGAGTAGCCTGATGCAGTTAGATTTCAAAAAATCCAAATTTTTCCCCTTCAAATTGGACCAACGGAATTATGGACTAGTACTTCTGGTACTGGTTCTAGTTTCCTGGTTTTCTGGTACTAGTCAAAACTAGGGTTTGACTTTCTGGAGTATCTGACCACTAAAAAGGTGCGCTCAAGGTGCCAAATAGTTCCCTAGGCTAGGACACACTTTTCTAGATGGTTTTTAGGCTGATATTCCTCTTCAAAAAATCCCTAATTTTCTTGTACGACAATAGTGACGTTTTTCTTTATCCGGTGAACTATGGTCTCTTCAGTTTATCTCTAATACCATGT
>JASDQU010254594.1:0-10789 GCA_032191745.1 Picea mariana | reverse complement strand
ACCTTAATGACATATTTGTACAAAACAATGACGTATGTACAACTGTTTTGACCTCGTTCTAATGCCAGTTGGCCCTTTCAACATGATTATAATGATATGATAACGACACACTATTGTGCACTTCTTTTTTTCGACATTGTAGACATACTAGCAACCCCAATACACATATATGATGAATGCTTTGATCGTCGGCATAATGTTGGTAATTCGTCTCTAGATTGGTGAATAACAACCAAAAAACGATTCTCAATGTGACACGTAGACACTTTGATGGTAAAAAATACATCATTTCTGGATTGGAAGATCAACATATGACCACAAAATGATTCATCGTCACATTGACACGTGGACACATGATTATCAGTAGTGTGTCGGTGGAGTGTCATAGGACTGACATAAGGTAAAAAAATTCTTACTCGTGACAATGCCACGTTGGCACCCTGATGGTTGGAAGTGTGTCGATAGTACATTGGAAGACTAAGATACTGCCATAAAAATTCTTCTTCATCACAATGCCTTGGGATCACCAAATTATGTCGAAGGTGAGACAACATCTAGAAGAGTGGAATGTTTGGCACAGTTATGCCAAAATAATTCTTACGATAGAAAATTTTATCTTTTGACATCAAGACACGAAAGTTAGTGTTGATAGAGTGTCAGAATTGTACCCAAATGTTTTAGTGTTCAAGATGAATGGACTTTAGTCAAGATATCTTCCCTAGATGAGGCTTACCAATTAGTGCTAAAAATAAAGAAAAAATGAATAGGAACTATTCTAGAAATATTACCTCTAGGAGGGGAGGTATGGCATCAAATATAGGTAGGTCAAGGATAAATGTGACTTCATCAAAATTAGAAGATACAAAGGATGGAGTGAGGGAAAGTTTAGTAAGAAGGAGAACCTACCAAGCAAAAAGAAGAAGAGTTAATTCAAGAGGTAGAGATCTAAGAAATTATGTATGTTATACATGTGGTGAAGAATGTAAGTGATTCTATGAATTCCCTCTTGTAGATGGTAAAAATGAACTAGGAAATAAATTGGTTTACGAAGAAGAATGCTTGACGAGAAGGAGGTTCAAGGTTGGCCAAGATAAGGAGAAAAACAATATGGGTGAAAGATCATGGCTTTGAAAGAACATCTTCATAGTAATATGCAAATCTAAAGCTAATTGTAAAATTATCATTGACAGTGGTACAGTGGTAGTATAGAGCACATAGTTTCAAAAGAAATGGTCAAAAACTTAATTTAGCTTGTCGAAAATGCCCTCAGCGTTATAAGTTGTCATGGTTCCAAAAGGGTGACTGAGTAATAGTATATTGTACATGTTTAATTTCATATAATAATGAAAACTATCATTACAAGTTATTGTGTGATGTCATTCCCATGGATTCATGTCATGTGCTAATTGGGAAACCATGGCAGTACGATAGAACAACCATGCATGATGGGAAAAAAAAAACATACTCCTCCAAGGATGAAAAGAAAATCGTTTTACTTCCACTCAAAGAGGAAGAGAAAAAGAATATGTTTCTTATGTCAGTCAAAGAATTTATGATATTTGTGTTCAAAGGAAAATAAAGAATGTGATGCATCCTCCCAAGAGAAGTGGAAAGGCAAGGCATGGAGGAAAGAGTTCTTGAGAAAGTGGAGAAGTTGTTGACAAAATATATGGAAATATATGGACATCACTATAGAAGATATACCAAATGGGTTACCATCATTAAGAGGTATTACCCCTCAAAATATATTTTGTGCCAGGAGTGAGTTTTCCATACATAACTACCCACATGTTAAGTCTAAATGAAAATCAGGAGTTAAACAAATAGACTATTGAATTATTAGACAAAGGTCTTATTTAAGAAAGTTTGAGACCATGCTTTGTTCCCACAGTGATCACTCCAAAGAAAGATAGAACATGGAGAATGTGCATTGATTATCAAACTATCAACAAGATAACAACAAAGTGCAGATTGCCATTGCCAAGAATGGATGGCATAATGGACTACCTTAGTGGAGCAAAGTACTTCTCAAATATCAATCTAAGTGGTTATCAATGAATACGAATTAGGGAAAATGATGAATACAAAACCACATTCAAGTCCAAGACCAAATTTTATATGAATGGTTAGTCATGCCCTTTGGGTTGACAAATGTTCCCACCACATTTATGAGGATGATGATAGAGGTGTTGAAGGCTTTCCTGGATTAATTCATTATTGTCTATTTTGAAGACATTTTGGTTTTCAACAAGTCCAAATAAGATCCTTTGAAGCCTTTGCAAGTTGTTTTGGATGTTCTAAGGAGAGAGAAACCATACATTAACTTGGGGAAGTAATATTTTATGAAAGACAATATAGTTTATTTGGGTTATGTAATTTCCAAAAATGGGATAGAGATGGATGTTAACAAAGTGAAGGCCATATTGGAGTGGCACACTCCTAAAAGTGTAACCAAGGTAAGAAGTTTCTATGGGTTAGTAAACTTTTATAGAAAGTTTGTTCATGGTTTTAGTGGGATAAGCACACCACTCACATATTTCCTTAAAAGGAAAAAGCTTTATTTGGACTAGTAGAGAAAAAGAAAATTTTGAATTGCTCAAAATAAAAATCACAAAGGCCCATGTGTTAACCTTACCAAATTTCAAGTATTTAAGGTAGATTGTGATGCCATTGGAAGTGTCATTGGTGTAGTTTTGAGCCAATAAAGAAGGCCAAATGCTTATTTCATCCAGATGTTAAATGATTCAAGGAGAAATTACTTGGCCGTATATGACCAAGAATTCTATGCCATTGTTCAAGCCCTCAAACAATGGAAACATAATTTATTTCCAAAGGAGTTTGTGTCGTATACCGACCATCAATGTTTAACGTTCATTAATTCCCAGACTAAGGTAAACCAGAGACATGTTAAGTGGGTGGAATTTTTTTAGGAATATACCTCCATGATACAACACAAGGTTGGAAAATCAAATTGCATCACAAATGCATTAAGTAAAAGAGTTACTTTACTAACTTCCATGTCAATGGAAGTTGCTGATTTTTTAGGATTGAAGGAAATGTATTCAAGATGATCCATATTTTGGAAAAGCATGGAGGGTTGTAAGAATCCCATTGAATTTGATTGAACCCCATATTTATATTTTTTCGCAAGATGGTTTTCTATTTATAAAGAAGCAATTGTGCATACTAGTAGGGTCTTTGAGAGGAAAATTGATTAAAGAGTTGCACAATAGAGGATTAGGTGACCATTTTGGTCGAGATATGACTTGAGCAGTAGTATAAGAACAATATACTAGCCATGTTTGAGGAGAGATGTCAGCAAAGTAATTGAAAGATGCAGAACTTGTTAAATGGAAAAAGGAAGAAGTCAAACTACAAAGTTGTATACTCCACTATTATTGTCTAACAAACCCTAGACAAATATATCTATGCACTTTTTTTAGGGCTTCCAAGGACACAAAATGGGTGTGACTACATATTTTTAGTTGTCGACTACATATTTGCAAACTTGG
This sequence comes from Picea mariana, assembly GCA_032191745.1. Taxonomy (NCBI): domain Eukaryota; kingdom Viridiplantae; phylum Streptophyta; class Pinopsida; order Pinales; family Pinaceae; genus Picea; species Picea mariana. The sequence continues at coordinate 7,277 of JASDQU010254594.1, read as the reverse complement.
AAGAAACTTTCTCTCGTGCTTGCTTGAAATCGTATTGAAGGGATTTATGTTTGGGTTTTTAGATTGTGAAAAATTCAAGGGGGGTTTAATTTTAAATGCAATATTGTTTTGTTAGTTGGGACTATTTTGTTTGCTCTAGATAAGAGCATAGAGGTATCTCCATTGTATGGTATGGCAGTTTCTACCCCTTTCAAATTATCCTTTGTAATAGTGGTTTATTTCCTAAATCTTAATAAAGCTTAGAGATAGATGCTTGGTGTTCTATGTATTGAGACTGAGTGTATGTAAAGCACTTTTTTAATCATTGATTTATTAGGCTTGATTTAAAATATTGTGTACCCCTTACATTACCGCATTTTATTTTTGTATGGCTTTAACCCCTTTAGTAGGGATGTTGTGTCTAATTCTCGCAATAGTATGGAACTGTATTACAAATTTTCTTATATAGTGAATTGTCAACATAAAAAGGTAGTTTTATTTATTGTAGATATAAGTCCTACCTAAACTCATACCATTATTATTGCACTCACCAAATGAAGATAAGTCCTACCTAAACTCATACCATTATTATTGCACTCACCAATTAAAGATACATTTGCATAAATTTCATATGGGACCTAATACCTTCAAATAACTTAGAAGATGTTTCAAGTTTACAAATCAAAAAACATTTTTAAAAGCAACAAGGATCACTATTTCTAGAAATTGTTCATCATTATCATGCTTCACAGAAATCCAACTCAACCCATTGAGGACCCAAATGTAATTATTTGTAGATTGTGTTGTAAATTAATTATATATTTCTTTTAATTTGTAGACATAACTATAATTTGTTTCTTTTTATACCATAATGAAGATGCTCCACAAAAATCCTACTCAATCCATTGAGAATCCAAATGTAATTATTTGTAGATTGTGTTGTAAATTAATTATATATTTCTTTTAATTTGTAGAGATAATTATAATTTGTTTCTTTTTATACCATAATGAAGATGCTCCACAAAAATCCTACTCAACCCATTGAGGACCTAAATGTAATTATTTGTAGATTGTGTTATAAATTAATTTAATTTGTAAACATAATTATAATTTTATTTTTTTTAATACCATAATGAAGATTGATGTTTATTAACGTGAAATCAAAATCAAAAGGTGGGAAATAGAATTTTGGTGAGAAAGGATTCCACTTAAGTGTTCTGCATTGTTCCACTTGGAGCAGGGTATAGAAAAGTGAAGGTCACTAGGATAAATATAAATACTTTTGGTTTCCAAGTTTTCAAAGACAAAGAGAATCAATAAATGCTTGGAGATGTAGTCAACTTGTATATTGCTTGGGCTCTACATAAAATGATAATGTATAATAAATTTATTTGATACTCTACTCATTTGTAATGATGTGATATTGTCTCGTAGGATTTTACTATTTATAAATGGAATTGTATATTTGTTATTTATTTTTTTTAATAAATTTTATCGAGTATTATTTTTTGATTTTTTTTGTGATTTTATTTTCATAAAATTTATATGGACAAATATTAGTTTTAAATATTTTAGCTTTAAATTTGTCAATTTGCTTAATTAAATTAGTTTGTTATGATGAATTAATAAAATAAAAATTCAGATTATATTATATTAAGTTAATTAAAATTATTTAAAAATATATAGTAATTATCTAATTAAATAAAAATATTTATGATTAATTATAAATATATGAAAGATGATGGGTATGTTATCTCCCATTTTTATTTTGCCAAAATCTTTATAGGACTGTCCTGCCACCTTATTTAAAACCAAACCCTCCACTTGAAAATAAATTGTATTTAGAAATTATTGTGTAAGCACTTAAAATCACTAATTATTTTTTACTTTGACAATAATAAAGTCATAGTTATAACTCAATTAAGGCAATAAATATGACGATTAAAAAGACATACAAATAAACATTTTAGTGGTCATTTAAAATGACATTTTGACATATTCAATTCATAACGTTTAGATGGATTGAATAGAGGATATTCGATGTTTTGTTTCTTGCAAGAGTGGAAGTATCCTATGACCTACACCTGATTGAAAATAAAAAGTGTCACTTTTCGATCTAAAAGTACCACCCAAATTGGAAAAAGTGCAATTTTTTTTTAAATAAATTGTTTTGGTAGTGATTTGAGTAGTATTTTATGTAAAATATTATAGTGGAAGATAAGACTATCTACAGGAAGCAATTGTAACTTCATACTAGGACATCTTGGTGATTTTTTCGTAATTGGTGAATAACATGTTGAAGTAAAGCTTCAAGGATAAGTCATTTGTGAGATCAAGAGTTGTGGGTGTTGTGTAAATGCAAGACTTGTAAAAATATTGTAGCATGTATTGTAAGTAACATGGTATTTACTTTACAAATTTCTTTAAATTATTAATCCAAAAAGAATGAGGGAGATACAACATGTGGGGTGTGAATAAACATTGTTTAATGTAAATACCACATTGCCTTGACTTGTGAGTAGGTTAGAAATATATAACATCATAGATAATGACATGTTTCTACCATATTGCACTTGACATGTGTCATAACGCCAACATTCTTTGTGGATCATGGTTTTATTGTCAAGTCGATATTATGATACATGGTGAGAACTAATGTAAATAGCTTGACATCATTTGACATAAACCTAGCATTATCCTCCTTGCATGTTAGAGCTTCCCTTAATGATATTTATCTTCTTTCAAACATGTAGAACAACTTTTAAAAAACTTAGAATGTATATCATGGGTGAGAGCTCCTATGTGTAGGATAAAATTGATGCAAAACACACTATTTTTTTATGATCGATTCCAATAAAATCATGCCCCCCCCCAGTTCCACCTTGTTCATGGTTCTACTCATGACTCCACTATGGCCCTATATGGTTTGAAAATCTCTAAACAAACCAATACTTTAAAAAATCTAAAACACAATGTCAGGCCAGGGAGCAGAAATGATAATTCCATGATGATCATCATTATATTACTAGCAAGCTCAATAAATACACAAGAAAATAAGTGTTGGTATTCCCAACGTATGAATCTTTGTATCTATGACTGTTCATATTTACATTTATGGTACAGGTAATGTATCTACGAGGGATTACGTGTCCAACATCCCCCCCCTTAATCTGAAGGGGTGTGTTTGAGTCCAAGCATCATTCTGAACTTTTCAAATTTCTCTCTTCCAAGCACTTTGGTGAAGATGTCTGCAATTTGATCATTTGTGGAACAAAGTCTCAAGTGAATAGTCTTGTCCACTACATGATATCGAATCAGGTGATACTTTGTGTTGACGTGCTTAGTTCGATCATGGAATCTGGGATTCTTGGCCAACTTGATTGCATAAGTATTGTCAACTAGGAGAGGAGTAGAATTTGCTTGTTTCTCCTACAAATATTCAAGTGTTTTCCTGATCCACACAATCTCCTTTGTTGCTTCTGCAATTGCCACATATTCTTCCTCTATTGTGGAATTTGTTGGAACTGATTGTTTGTGTGATCTCCAGGAGATAGTCGTTGATCCAAGACTCATGAGATAACCTAAATTTGACACTCCATTTTCCTTATCCCCATCAAATTCTGAATCGAAATATCTTATTAGGTTGAATTCATCTACCTTAGAGTACTTGAGTCCAAAATCTTGAGTTCCTTTCAAGTATTTTAGAACTCTCTTTGTTGCAGAACAATGTCCTTTCCAAGGTTTTTGCATGAACCTAGAAAGAATGCCAACAACAAGTAAATGTCTGGTCTAGTGGTAGTATGATAGATAAGACTTCCCACAAGTTGTCTATACTTGGTTGCATCCTCAAATTCATTCCCTTCATTTTATGTGAGTTTCAAATTATGTTCCATTGGAGTAGAAACAAGATTGCACTCAATCATGCCAAACTTGTTCAACAGTTATCCAATGCAATTCTTTTGGAGATGAATATGTACTTTGGATTTTGAATCACTTCAATGCCCAAATAGTAGTGACGATGTCCCAAATATGTCATCTCGAAGCCTTTATTCAACTCTTTCTTTATGGATGCAATACAGTTCTCATTGTTCCCTGTTATGAACAAATCATCTACATATACTACAAGATATACAAATTTTTTTCCAACTTTCTTGACAAACAAAGTTGCATCGTCAATATTGAAATGCTTGAAATTCAATTTCAAAAGATGCTCGGTTAACTTTTCATACCATGCTCAGGGTGCTTGTTTCAAGCCATACAAGGATTTGATGAACTTGCATATCTTTTGTTCTTGTCCCCTCAAAACAAATCCTTGTGGTTGAGACATGAACACATTCTCTTTCAAGTCTCCATTCAAGAAAGTAATCTTCACATCCATTTGATTAATTTTCCATCCATTGTGTGTTGCCATGGAAAATAGAGTGTGGATGGTAGCCCATTTTTCTATGGGGGGGCAAATTATCCTCATAATCAACACCTTCTTTCTGTGAAAATCCTTTTTCCATGAGCCTTTCTTTGTACTTGTCAAGTGAGCCATCTAATCTATAATTTTTCTTGAATACCCACTTGCATCCAATTGGTTTGGTTCCTTATGGAGGGTCCACCAACTTCTATGTTCCATTCTTGATGAGAGCATCATATTCCTTTTGCATGGCTTCTTTCCATTCATCATGAACAATGGCTTCTTTAAAGGAAGTTGGTTCATGGTTAGTAGATAAATTCAACTCACAGTCATATGAAACATCTGTATCTTCTACATCACTTGAGTTTAAATTATCTACATTACCTCCATCTTGTTTTGAGGACAATCTAGTTCATGTATTTCCGATATCATCAGGATGAAAAATTTCAAGTGTTTTTGTGAGCCATTTTGGTGGACCTTTCTGAGATGGTCTAGGTTGCTCGGTTGATTGAGATGGTGTTGAATTTTCATCAAGTCTCATCTTTTCAATCTTCTTGATCACATCATCCAACTGAACTTCAGGTTCTAATGAAGTGGCAGGAATTTCTTCAGGTGGGGGAGATGGTGCTACACAAGAAGATTCCAAAGATTGACCCAAGATAGGGATCCCCCCTTAAATTCATGATATGTCTTTACACGAGTGAATCTATCTAGATGATCAAGCTTCCTCTCAATATGTTCTTCTTCCTTGGTGGATTCAAGAAAGATCACATATATGGAAAGGATAAACTTCGTGTTTGTCTCATCGTAAATAAAATACCCCTTGATGGTATTTGAATACCCCAAGAAGATGCACTTCCGACTCCTTGCATCAAGCTTGCTTCTTTTCTCCTTAAGAATCAAAGCATAGCAGGTGGAACCAAAGACCCTGAGATGTCTCACCGAAGGAATTTGGCCATATCCCATTTCATATGGAGTCTTGTTCTTGATAGCATGATATGGACACCTATTTTTGACATAAACTACACATAAAATTGCATCATCCCAAAACATCAATTTTACATTCTTGAAAAACATCATGGAACGAACCATATTTAGGAGTGTCATGTTCATTCGTTAAGATACACCATTTTGTTGAGGATTGTATGGAACTATTATTTGATGTTTGATCCCATGTTGGAGAAGGTAACTTTCAAATTAATTAGATGTATAGTCTATTCCATTATCAGTGCGAAGAAAACCAATACGAGATTGTGCTTCATTTTGAATCCATATATGAAAATTTTTAAATGTTTCAAAATCTTGCGACTTATCTTTCAACAAATACACCCTACACATCCTAGTGTAATCATCAATAAATGATATTATATATTTATTTCCATTTGTAGAAGGAACAGGCATAGGGCCGCACAAATTAGTATGAAACAGTTCAAGTCTTCTACATGCTCTAGAGGTAGAATCATGGAAAGGTTGTTTGTTATGATTTCCAAGAATACAAACATCACATTGTTTTAGTTTTCTAGGAATGGTAGGCAGACTAGAAATACCATTATTTCTCATTAAACGAAGACTATCATAATTGATATGACCAAATCTAGCATGCCGCAAAAGACTAGATGACATTATACCTTCACTGTGATCAAATAGGTATGTAACATTGTGTGTATGGCCAAATGTCCCATTCAACTTCATCAATCTTCCATCTTCCATTCCAGTCATAACAAGCAAGTTATCAAAATTCTTTCTCACTTCAACTTTGTCGCCGATCATGTGAACAGAGTGGCCTTGTTGTCTGATGAGCACAAGGGACAACAAGCTCCTTTTCAACTTAGGAAGATAGAGTACATTGTGCAAAAGAAAATCTGAGAGTTCAAGTAACTTAACCCTGATGATGCCTATTTCGGAGGGTTTGAGGTTGGACTTGTCTGCAAAATACACTATGCCATCTACATTATCATTGAAGTCTTCAAAAAAAAATATTTTGAATGTCATATGAAAGGTTTCTTATGTGTCAAGAAGCCATGTATCTTTCCAAGGACCATATGCAGTGTTAAACAAATCTTTTGTTACTCCTATATTGTAGTGAGCAATAATGTAATGGGCAGATTCAGGTGGATTACCTTGTGTTGGTTCTGTGGGTTAGCCTTTGTCTTCTTTATTTTGTTTGTCTTCTCTGATCTTTTCCCATGGTACTCTACAGTCTTATGCTTTATGTGACCCATTCTTTTTGCACCGAGTACAATGGAGATCGGATCTATCATTCTGGTTTTGTATACCCCCTGTCTCTGAAACTCTTTCTTCCACATCATCGTCCTCTTTTGTTGCTTTCTCTTCTAGAAGAATCAAGTGGTTTACTCTTGTCTTTTTTATCAAGGCAAACAGTTTCACCAGTTGAAGGAGTTGACTTATTTCCAAAGGATTTCTCATGATCTGCAACTTTCTTTGCTAGTTTTTGAAATGTCACGGATTTCATATGATTACTTTCTAGCAGTGATTCAAGTTAGTTAGAATATGTACGGTAGAGGTCCTTAATTAAGGTTATGAGAGGGAGATCAATATCCATGGTTATGAACATAATATATAATAATAAGTATAAATACATCATAAATAGTTAATGAATAATAAATAAGAGACACCTTTCTAGTGAAAGGTCATATCTCTTCACGAAAGGGCACCCCTGTGTGGGTATATAAGGCCCTCATTCTTATTGTACTCATCATCTCACATTCATATATATTACTTGATATATTATCATTTATGGATTATAACCTGTTGTTTTATCTACATTGGGTATTTACCTGGTGAACCGGCTTGGTTCACCACAGTGGTATCAGAGTTTCGTCTCGATCCAGCTTTTGGCCACAAACAAAGTTTCTCTAAATTTTTTGGTCCTTGA
>JASDQU010254591.1:0-13689 GCA_032191745.1 Picea mariana | reverse complement strand
CAGGCCAACCTAGTAGGCCCATTGTCACCTGGACATTCAGAGGATAATCCTATGACCACTACCATGTAGCAACCAAATAAAAAACTTGAAGTACAACATGCAAAATTACAAGGAAAGTATCAAAAAATGTAGAAGAAAAATCAAAAGGCGTTGCCCGAATTTTCTGAAAAGCTTTCTTTTTCCCTGTTTTAGTCATTGTTTTTCAGCACACCTCTCGAACATCTCGAGATGAATTTTTGAAAACATAAAGTTTTTTTGTTAGGAAAAATCCCATTCACAAAAATCTCTCTCCTTTTTTACAAAGGTATCATGGTTTGGGACAATCGAAGAGATATTTGAGGCCGTTTTTCTCATAAATTCGCCAAATGCTCTGTTTTTCCATGTTTTAGTCATTGGCTTTCGGTGCGCCTTCTGAACAAACTGAGGTGAATTTTTGAAAAAAAGAAAGAGGTTTTTGTTGAGAACGGGCCCATTCGTAGAAACCTCTCTCGTTTGTTTCACATGTAACACGGTTTGGGAGAATAAAAGATATATTTGAGGACGTTTTTCCCAGAAATTCGCCAAATTTTGGGTGAGTTTTGTTCTAGTGTTAAAGGTTGGTCTCCAGTTTTTAGTATACGTGGACATCCATGCACACTGAATTGCCAGCCAAAATCTTTGAAGACTTTTTTATGGAGTTTTTCCACTTCAAATATCAACTTTAGTTATAGTTTCACTTACAAAGTTTTGTTGCTTTAGTTAAAGGTACTTTTGCCAATTGTAATAAATGGTTATTTTCTTTTTTATATGAACACCATTTTTTTCAAGGTCGAGTTGAGGGGGAATTATGAACTGATACTTCAACCTAGATCCAGTTAGGTCAAAGAAATGTTTACTAATTGTAATTAAGGAGTGTCAGTCAAGTTGGATCTACAAGATCTAGTTCTGATGTAAAGTTGAACTTTAGAGTTTAGATCTTAGATAGGTGGTCGAACCCTCTTGGGATAGAGATAAATAAATAGATTTTTGAATGTAATAGGTTACATTTTAGGGAGATCAAGCATCATAATTTTTTCTAGAACTTGAAGCATCAGACTGTTAAGTTTCCTATCTTGGTGAATATAATATTTGGTGACAGATTGTGTTTTCTTCTCAAATCTTTTGTGTGTTCTTAATCTTATCTAGATGCAAATTGGAAAGGTATGCAAAGTGTTGTTTACCTTCCTTTTAGCTATTGTTTCAATGAACTATTTATCGCTATGAAACATGATTTCAACTATTGTTTTCAGTAAATAGTTTATTGTAATACAACCTTGTTTGGATGATTTGTGTGAAGACACATGTTTTAGATCTGGAATATCATTTCAAGTTTGAAATTTCACAAAAGAAGAAAAAAATTGTATGCTTGCTTTTATTTCCTTTTTTTTATTCTCCATATCTTTACTTGCTCACCAAATTTTCATGCCACTAGCTAAGGGAAACCTTACAGTGATATTGTTGAACAGTCCAACTAGGTCTCTACCCTTGAAAACCTATCTCTCAGTTGACCAAAAAACTTAATTCATAAAAACCAATCATTCCAAAACTTGAGGTGGCCTAACTCCACCCTTTAGTAGTCAGGTACAGACCTTAAGACCAACATAAGTGGTTAAATTCGTTACCTTGCATTTAAATGTAGATTCCCACGAGTGGTGGTACCATGGATTGGTCAGTATGGGACATACCAGAATTACTTCCTATATGGACTTCACACAAAAGTTAATAGATCAATTTGAAAAAAAAATCCGAAACTGCCTTTCAGAGAGTTTGCACAACTTAAACAAGTTGGGACATCATATGCCTACATTACAAAGTTCTAGAAGCTTTTGGTTGCAGTGACAAATGTATCCAAAAAAAGGCTAGTTATGTTTTTGATTGAAGGATTATTCAAGCCACTTACGTGGTTGGGTTAAAGCCTTCAAACCAAAGTATCTACATGACACTATCAACAGGACACAGGACATGGAGGATGCGGTCCCAAAGAAAAAATGTTTCTCCAAGACTTTCATTCCCCAGAAAAAAAAAAAGATAAGAAACATTTCGAGAGAGAGTGGACTGAAAAGGAGAATTTGGATGAGACAACCTACAATGAGTTGAGAAGGAATAAACTTTGCTTCATTTGCAAAGATCCTTGGGATCCGAGACACGAGTGCATGAGAAAGTGAAATCTACACTGTTTAGAGGTTCTCTTAGACAATGATGAGGAAGAGGAGGAAGCTACATAGGGACAAGGCGACGAGCATGGAGACTCAAGTAACGAGAAACCTCGTGTGGAGGCCAAGGGTTGGACTATCTCCACTCTTTCAGGCACCCCTATATACTACACTTTCATAGTTATAGGATTACTATGGGGACAACATTTCATAGCTTTGATTGATGGTGGGGCAACCCACAACTTCATTGATGCAGCATTGGTGGCCAGGAGATGCATTGCTATAGAGGACTTTGAGGGGTTAAATGTGGTAATGGTTGATGGATTTAATATGAAATGCACACAGAATATTATGAGTTTGGTTGTGACATTGGACAACTATAACTTGACTGACAATTTTTATCTGGTTGATTGGTTTTTCAATGGATTCATTCTTTAGGGGAATTTGCATTGAATTACTAGGAAATTGAGATGAGATTCAATAAAACAAATGGAAATAAGATTGTTATGAGGGGAATGTAAAATGGTGGCCCTAAGATTGTGTCAACCAAAAGGATGAAGGACATATCTAGGCATGGAGACATATCTTGTGTAGAAAAATGTTTGATCACAACTCAAGAATCAGTGGGGAACCAACAACATCATATTGTAGACATTAAATCCTTGTTGAGAAAACATAACTGTGTTTTTGGAGAGATATCACCAGGGAGACCACCTGACAGAGGCTTTGAGCATACTATAGAGTTGGAGGAGGGAGCCAAACCACCACTAATAATCACTCCTTACAGGCACTCGAAGAAATTTAAATATTAAATAGAGAAGGCCATCAAGGAGTTACTAGAGATGGGGCATATTAGACCCAGTTCGAGTCCTTTCTCTTCTTCAGTTGTTTTGGTAAAGAAGAAGGGAGGAACCATGAGGATGTGCATCGACTACAAGGCTCCGAATAAGAAGACGATCAAGAACATGTACCCTATTCCCAAGATCGATGAGATTTTGGATGAGTTTCATGGAGTAGTGTATTTTTTTAAGATTGATATTCAATCCAGATATCATCAGAGTAGAGTCCAGGAGCAGGATGTCCATAAGGCTACTTTTAGTTGCCATTATGGGAATTATAATTTCCTAGTCATGCCATTTGGATTGACCAATGCACTAACTACATTGTGGTCTTTCATGAATCACGTTTTAAACAATCAACTATGGAAATTCGTATTGGTGTTCTTCGATGATCTTCTTATATACAATAGGACATGGGAGGTACACTTGGACCATCTCGATGAGATTTTGGGAATTATTGAGGAGAAGTCGTTGTATTATAAGGAGTCAAAATATGAGTTCGGTGTGAATAATATCTTATACTTGGGCCATTTTATTAGTGGATAGGAGGTATAGGTACATAGGGGAAGATCCAGGCCATACTGGATTGGACACCACCCTAGAACCTTACAGAGTTGCATGGATTCTCCGGGATATGCAACTACTAATGACAATTTATAAAGGGATTCTCACTGTTGGGTGCACCAATCATAGATATCATGAAGAAAGGAGAATTTAGGTGAACAAAGGAATCCCAAAATACATTCGAAAAAATCAAGGAAGTGATGAGCAGTCGCCTAGTTCTGGCACTTTCTAATTTCACTCAGCCTTTTGTGCTTGAGTGTGATGCTTTGGGTGAGGGTATTGGATCAGTCCCGATGCAACATAAACATACGATAGCATACGAGTGAAGTAAACTCACAGAGTCGAAGAGGCTCTATTCCATGTACGACAAGGAAATGCTCACCATCATGCATGATTTAGTGAAATTCAAACAATACTTGGTAGGTGGAAAATTTGTGGTTAAGACTGACCACAACAGTTTGAGGGACTTCTTGGAGTAGAAGGAATTAAACGAGAGAAAAAATAAGTGGGTTATAAAAATTCAAGAATATGACTTTGATATTAAGTATGTGAAAGGAAAGGATAATCCAGTTGTTTATGCTCTCTCCAGGAAGCCCGAGATATGTTCACTTGTAGAAATTTAAGCTGATTGGAATCTCACCTCTTGGTGGAGTGCTCCAATAAAAAAATTTCTTGTGAGTTGATGGATGGAAACATATATGATGGCATGTAAAGGGTGGTGGATGGTATCATATACTACAAGGACCACATATAATTAGTCCCTAAGTCCACACTGAAGGAGAATATTATGAGGGATATGCATGATATGCCTCTGATAGGCCATCTTGGGTACTTTAAAAATTACAAGAAGATAAGGGAGAGGTTCTCTTGGAAGGGCCTCAAAGATGATGTATTGAGACATGTGAGGGAGTGTATGACTTGTCAACAAAACAAGTCAAAGCATACTCATCTTGCGGGGTTATTAAATCCATTACCCATCCCGAAGTAGAAGTGGTAAAGTGTGTCCATGGACTTCATCACAGTTCTACCAAAGGTATAGGGAAGAGATTGCATATATGTGGTGGTTGATCATTTGACCAAGTTCATATATTTTTTCACCATTTCCTCATAATACAAGCAAACATAGGTAACAAAGTTTTTCTTCAAGGAGGTATTCATACTCCATGGGTTGTCGAAGTACATTTTCAATGATAGAGACACCATATTCCTTAGTGCATTTTGGCAGGAGTTTTTCAGGTTGGCTAGCATAGATTTGACTCTTAGCACTAGTTACCACCTCCAAATAGATGGTCAGATAAAGATCACGAATAAGTGTCTCAAGGGGTATTTACATATCTATGTGTCCAGGCAATAGAAGGCATGGATTAAGTAGTCGCATTTGGGAGAACATTGTTATAATACCACTTATCACATGTCCATTGGTATAACCCCATTCCTAGGATTATATGGCTATGATGCTCCTTCATTTCTTGATTTAGAGTTTGGGGATAGCAAGGCCCCCAAAGCCAAGGATTGGATCCAAGAGAGTCAATACATCCTCAATACTCTCAAGGAAAATTTACATATGGAACAAAATCAACAGAATATTTACGTAGATAGGCATAGAGTTGAGTACATGTTTTAAGTGGGGGACTTGGTATTTTTAAGATTAAAAACATACAAATAGTATTCACTAAATAAAAGTGGCATTGAAAAACTTAAACCACACTTTTATGGTCTCTACAGAGTGGTTCAATGAGTGGGGGAAGTAACTTATGAGATGGAGTTTCCGAAAGGAAATAAGATACACATTGTATTCCATGTTTCATGCCTCCAGAGGGCATTAGGACAAGAAGTCACTTCTTGAGCAGAGTTACCCCCATTGGATGAGGAGGGGCATTTGTTTTTGGTTCTTGAGGAGGTTTCAGAGGTTAGGGAGAGGAGATTGAGAAAAAGGGTGATCTAAGAGTACCTCATAAGGTGGATATATTTACCGATGGAGGATGCCACATGGGAAAGTGGTTAGATATTGCAACATCCCAATTTGCAGTTACTTGAGGACAAGAAATATCTGGAAGGGAGGACTATGATTTCCATTTCCCCTTGATCACCTAGGAGGACTTAATATCCTATTTAATTCATGTAGGCTATAATCGGACCAAGGGAATTATTTAATTAATGTCAATTTGGATGAAAAAGAAACATTAAAGTTGACATTAATTAATAAATTAAATTTTTAAAGGGGTAAAAGTGACTTTTGGGAGAAAATAACTAAAATATTTATAAAGTCATTTTATGTTATTTTTTGAGGATTGGAAAAGACACTTGAGGTTTATAAAATATAATGGGGGTGCATTCTCTCATTCATTCATGACTTATTTTGCAAGAGGAATTTGAAGAGCTCTTGTGGCTTTTGGATCTTAGGACAAAAAACACTTGAGAAAGATTGGTTTCTTTGGTGAGACTACCTACCATAGATGATAGTGAAGGAAATATCACTCAGATATTTTCATTGTGCTTCATTGTGGCCAATATTTCATCCTTTGGTAGCTAAGTTTCCTTTATAGAGGTCAATTTTTCTTGAGGAGGGTGATCTGAATTTGTGGCTGCATTTCTTGTTTTGGTGGACTGAGTTTCCCTATCTTAGAGGTTGTTACATATGATGTGGGATGAGCTTTATTTCTGGGATGATTTCTATATTCCTGTGGTTGATTTTACTGTTGGGATGCTGAGTTACTCCTAGTCTGAGCTGAGATCATTACTATAGGGACAAGTTTTGTATTGCGGTGGACTATTGTTCCATCATCCATCAGATAACTACACACATATTACACCTACAAGAATGTCCATATCTTTATATGGTTTTTTTATGTTTCTTGTACCTACAGGTAGCCCATTTCATTAATGTATAGGTCAAAATATGGTTTCACTTGCTTACTATTATAGTTTTTGTGATAGTGGTAAGTTGTACCACTCCTTCCATATAATCTCAATGCAATAAGTTTTTAGAGTATATATCTTGTGTGTTTACTATATACTATTAGAAGAACAAATCTGAATTACCAAGTTGTTTATCAAGATTGCTTGTACTCAAACTTTTTGACAAAAATGTCCACACCATCAAAATGACTTAAAATTCAAAAAATGAGTAAGTGAGATTACAGTGATATTAGAGCCGCAATCCTTCCAGCCTATGAGTGTATGTTGTCTCATGAGGCAGGAAGACATGGAATATATCACTTACTAAATTAGAAGGAAACAAGGATAAAAAACATCTTTCAATTAGAAGAAGACTAAAACATGGAGGACAGGGATGAACAACCTAAGGGAAATACCATGAACATTCTAAATTATTATCAAGGGGGAAACAACAAYTGGTAAAACTCATGACTCAGTTAATCAACAACAATCAAGTGAACCAAAACCATGGGGGAGACAATGGTTCAGTGGGTACTAATGGAAAAAATGGGAATCATGGAGAAGGAAACAACAACAATATTCTCACATAGAACAACACTAGGACCACTACTAAAGTGATTTCGAGACCTCTTTTTCCTCAGTTATCGGATGAGGAGAAAACAAGAAATCAAGGGAAAAAAGGACAAGGTGAAACCTTTAATGATTACTTGAGGGAGTACCATATTCTTGGTGAAGAGTTTCAAGAATCCATGTCATTACAGGACTATTGTACTATAAAATAAAGGAACAGGCCAAGGGATTTCAACAAGGGTTAACATAACATTGATCTCATGTGAACGGTTGGAAAATTATCCATTCCTTCCTTTGGTGGTTCCAACAAGTGCACAACTAACATAATGGGTACAGAAGTTGGACACATACTTCCAACTCAGCCCTATGATGGAGGAAAAAGTGATTAAATTCGCTACCTTGCATTTAGATGGAGAGACCCATGAGTGGTGGTACCATGGATTGGTTAGTGTGGGACATGACAACATTACTTCCTATCTGGAATTCACGCATAAGTTAATGGATCAATTTGAAAAAAAGGATCTAGAACTGCATTTCAGATATTTGGCACAACTCAAACAAGTTAGGACACCAGATGCCTACATTACATTGTTCCAAAAGCTTGCGGTCACTGTGAAAGACGTGTCAAAACAAAGTCTAGTTATGTTGTTCACTGAAGGACTATCCAAGACATTGCATGGTTGGGTTAAATCCTTCAAACCAAAGTCTCTACAGGATGCCATCATTGGAACACAATACATGGAGGATGTGGTCCCAAAGAAAAAGTATTTCTCCAAGCCTTTCATTACCCATAAAATTAAATATAATAAACCTTTATAGAAAGAGTGGACTGTAAAGGAGAATTTGGTAGAGGAAACCCATAATCAGTTGAGAAGGAAGAAACTTTTCTTCAGCTGCAAAGAGTCATGGGAGCCAGGACACAGGTGTACGGGGAAGGGAAATGTACACTATATAGAGGTGCACTCAGACAGTGGTGAGGAAGAGGAGGAAGGTACACATGGATTGGGAGACATGTAGGGAGACTCAAGTGATCAACAACCTCATGTGGAGGCCAAGGGTTGGACTATCGCCACTCTATCAGGCACCCCTAGATACTACACTTTTAGAATCATAGGAGTACTATGGGGACAATGTATCAGATAATTGATTGATGGTGGGGAGACCCACAACTTAATTGATGAAACCTTGGTGGTAGGAGATGCATTGCTACATAGGACTTTGATGGGGTCAATGTGGTAGTGGTTGATGGATTGAATATGAAATGAAAAGAGAAGATTCCAAGGTTGGATATGATGTTGGGAAACTATACCTTGACCAAAGATTTTTATGTGGTTGATTTGGAGAACACCAATATAGTCTTGGGTGTTTAGTGGCTTCATTCTTTAGGTGAATTTGTGATGAATTACCAGGAAATGGAGATGAGATTCAATACAATAAATGGAAAGAATATTGTTCTGAGGGGCATGTAAAATGGTGTCACTAAGATTGTGTTAACCAAAATGATGGAGGCCATCTTCAGGAACAGAGACGTATCTTGTGCAACAAAATGTGTGATCACAATTCAAAAATCAACTGAGGATCAACAACATCATTATGTAGATATTCAATCCTTGATGAGAAAATATGACTGCGTTTTTGGAAATATACCACTAGGGAGACCACCTGACAGAGGCTTTGAGCATACTATAGAGTTGAAGGATGGATCCAAACCAGTGATAAACACTCCTTGCAGGCACCTGAAGAAATCTAAATATTAAATAGACAAGGTCATCAAGGAGTTACTAGAGATGGGGAATATCAAACCCAATTCCAGTCCTTTCACTTCTTCAGTTGTCTTGGTCAAGAAGAAGGATGGAACCATGAGGATATAGGGACATGAATAAGAAGACGATCAAGAACATGTACCCTATTCCCAAGATCGATGAGGTTTTGGATTAGTTGCATGGAGTAGTATAGTTTTCAAAGATTGATATTTGATCTGGATATCATCATATCAGAGTCCAGGAGTAGGATGTCCATAAGACTACTTTCAATTTCCAATATGGGAATTATGAGTTCCTAGTCATGCCATTTGGATTGACCAATGTACTGACTACATTCCAGTGTTGCATGAATCACATTTTCAACAAGAATATGCGGAAATTCTTATTGGTGTTCTTGAACGATCTTCTTATATACAGTAGTACATGGGGGAAACACTTGGAGAATCTAGAAGATATTTTGTGCACCATGCAGGAGAAGTCGTTGTATGCTAAGGATTCAAAAAGTGAGTTCAACATGATGAATATATTATACTTTGGAAATGTGATTAGTGCATGGAAGGTACAGGTACATAGGGAGACAATCAAATCCATACTCGATTGTTCACCTCCTAAGAACCTTATAGATTTCCATGGATTCTTCGGGATATGTATCTACTACCGATGGTTTGTAAAGGGATTCTCTCATTTGGGTGAACCACTCACAGATATCATGAAGAAAGGGGAATTCAAGTGGAAAGAGGAAGCCCAGAAGACATTCGATAGAGTCAAGGAAGTGATGAGAACTTGCCCAATTCTGACACTTTTTTATTTCACTCCGCCTTTTGTGCCTAAGTGTGATGCTTTGGGTGAAGGTATTGGAGTTGTGTTGATGCAACATAAATGTTTGATAGCATACGAGAGTTGGAAATTCACAAAGTCATAGAGGCTCTATTCCATCGATGACAAGAAAATGATTGCCATCATGGATTCTTTGGCGAAATTTAGATAGTATTTGGTAGGTGGTAAGTTTGTGGTTAAGACTGGCCACAACGGTTTGAGGTACTTCTTGGAGCATAAGGAATTAAATGAGGCAAAAAAATTGGGTTAGAAAATTGCAAGCATATGAATTTTGTTATCCCCAAATTATAGGGATAGCTAAGGAGGATATGTCTCGAGGCCCTTAGGTTGCAGACATGGAGTGTTGAGAGACCACATTACTAGCACTGTCCACTTGCACATATGGAAACCCACTCTATCACCACGAGTTGGATCCATTGTCAAAGCATCCACCACACTAGTTAGCTTTTGGAAAGAATTTAGGTCTTTCTCCATGCAGTACAAGTCAGGTATTGTGGCAGGTAATGACCCTAATATTTGAGGCATTTAAGCATGTTGCATTGGAACTACTTTTGATTATAGAACACTTTCTTGGAAATTATGCTTTTGATCCTGTTTCACCTTGGCGAGTGTCATCAATTTCCTAGTAAGTGGCCAACCTTTGGGGAAGGGATGCAACTGGGGTTCCCTTGAGGAGTCATCGTCCCATTATCAACCATAATTATCACAGTCTTCTCATTACATTCCCATCACATTTCCCTCTTCTAGGCCCTTTGACTTTAGTGACCCAAGAAGGGCATGTACCTCATTTCATGGGAAGATGATCCAAATGGATCCAGGAAGGCCTAAAAGTCATAGTTCTCATAATCGAACGCAACTAGCTCCGTTGCGTCGGGCTCATCGAGCCGATTCTGACCATATATTTTTTTCTGAAAATGGACATCGTATGCAAAAGTTACCACGATCTAAATTTCAGGTCAAACAGAAAAAAAAGTCAAAGTCAACACGTCAAAGTCAAAAGATGATGTCAACATTATGTCATGTTGATGTTAGCATGACATGTGGCAGCACCAGAGGCGGACATGTGGGAATCATTTTTGGCTTTTTTAGGGGTGATTTGGCCCAATAAAAAAAGTGACACATGGCACTAAACGGAGGTGACACGTGGTTCCTTCTAGAAGGTCAACCAAATCTGGCAGATTCCTCCATATCTGGTGGTTCCACGAATTTTGGCAGAGATACTCTAAATCTGGCAGAATCTCGCTAAATTTGGCTAACTGTTGCTAAATCTGGAAATTGTCCCTAAATTTGACAAAGTCTCGCTTATTTAGCCGGGCACAAAAATCGAGAAAAAACAACTTTTTGGGGGCACGAAAATCGAGAAAACATAAGTTTTTTGTCTTGCAAATTGAGACTGTACGGATCAAATAGGGCACAACATTGGGATTCGTGATGAGGGGAGGCCCTGAGGGACTGTTCAGAAGTAGGTCGATTTTATACTCAAAAGTTGCATAATTTTGAGGGGAGTCGAAATATGGATTTTGTTTTTGCATCTGAGTAGATGAACAGAAAAGTGCCTCCAGATATTGAGATGTCAATCTAAGCATAGTCGACTTTATACTCAAAATTCTCAGATTTTCCTGTTCCAACCAATGGTGATGTTTGTTTCTGTCTAGAAGTTGCAGATTTGAAAGGTGGTTTCAGGAGCTCTTATGTAAGCCTTTCTTTTGTATTCTTAAAGCATTGAAGATTAATAAGAAGCCTTCCCCACTGAGACAAAGGCCCAGAGAAGTAAACAAACTTGTGTTGAACTCCGTTAACAATCTTGGTGTTATGGTTTGTTTTTTTTACTTCTTAAATGGCTGCGACATTCTTTCATTAAGCTTCTTATCTTAATGCATAAATGGTAAATAAATTCACGCATAAACTTCACCATAGTTTTTAAAGATCATTTTCAGATCAAGTAGTATCAGAGTAGTTTGACAGTTGGTTGTTTGATTTTGCATGATTACTAGGGAAAAGCTAAGTCGTGGTGAAGGCGAGCTTGTAGAAGGATATCCAAAGATTGGATCAAGAAAGAGAACATTTCAAAGTGAGAAGATGGCATCAGAAGAAGGACTTTCTCAAAATGAAAGATAGTTTCAAAGAACTTTCCTTGCCATGTCAGAGATGGTAAAAGTGTTGTATGATGATTACTTGGAATGGAAGAGACCTTTTCAAGGGGAATATTCAAAGCAAGCCAAAACTGAAGAGGGAGAGGACCCTCCTAAAAATCCTACTTCACCTCCTTCATCTCCATCTTCTTCTTCTTCAAGTACAAGTTCAACTTCTACCGAAAGAAAACATTATAATAAACATAAGCATGATATGCCATTACTTAAGCTTGATGTAAAATTCGAATTTCCCATGTATGATGGGGAAGTCAATGCTAAGAGGATTGATAACTGGGTTAGACAGATGGAAGTTTATTGCAGTGTGCAACAAATAAAAGATGAGGCAACCCAAATCAAATTGGCATCGCTTCATCTTGAAGGCACAACACTCATATGGTGGTAGAGTAAGTTGCAACACGGTACTTAATAAGTTGGTAATGTATTTCCATCATGGAAAGATTTTGTTTTTTCACTTAGAAAGCAGTTTTATCCTTTGGGTTATAAGGAAAAGGATTTAATTGAATGGCAAAGTATTAAACTAAGAAAAGGACAAATGGTGCAAGAATACACGAATGAATTTTGTAAGATGTCATTAATGTTAAATATTCCATTACATACACAAGAAACTCTTATGAAGTATATAGGAGGTTTACCTACACATATTTGTAAGTTGTAACATTGTATTTATGTTTGGACCTAATAATCTTAATGAGGTTTATATTCAAGCAATGCATATTGAAGCAGGGAAAACATGAGTTGGTGTATCAGGGAGATCATCTTCAAGGAAAGAAGACAAAAGAAAGGGGAATGGAAAGAAAGAAAATTACGCGATAGTGAAAGAAGAGAAGCTCTCTTGCAAGCATTGCAAGAAAGAAGGGCATGATGATGACCATTTCTGTCAATTGCATCCAGAGAAGAGACCRAAGTGGTTAAAAGAGAGGAAAGAGAGGCAAACAATTGCAACAACAACATGACCAAGAAACTTGGGGTATGATTCAGGTGATGAGACTAAAATCACAACAGTTGGTTTGACAAGTAAAGTTGGTGATGGTTTTGATTCAAKAAGTAAGTTGTTTCATATAATGGTCATGATGAAACATACTAAGATCGATACATTGATAGATAGCGGATCTCAATCTAACTTAGTTTCAAAAGAAGTGGTTAAGAAATTGGGATTAAACACTAAGATGCATCACAAACCCTATTCACTAAATTGGATAAGAAAAGATCATAAATTTCCCATAACAAAGCAATGTATCATAAAGTTTGCAATTACATCTAATTTTGTGGATGAAGTAACATGTTATGTGGTGCCGMTAGAAACATGTGGAATGGTCTTAGGCAACCATTATTTATATGATCACAAAGAAATATTTTACATGCAACATAATCAATATCACTTAAATAAAGAAGGCAATGAATATGTTGTACATGCTCATCATATTAAAGAAAATCAATCTCTTCTAACAATGGAACAATTAAATAAGGAAACTTATGCAAGAAATACACCTATAATTGTGCCAAGTAAAGCAGTTGATCTTAAGCATGAACATGAGATGGTTGTAGAATGGAAGTTCAATTATACTTTGCTTCAAGATAAGTTAATGTCATGCAAGCACATCAAAGATATTGGTTCAATTTCATTCATATTTCTCATGTTATCATTGCTAATGTTTTCTACATGGATGGTAGTGGATTCAGTAAGATGTGAACGAGTTAAAGTGTCTAAAAATATTATTTCGGTTGTCATAGTTATTATGCAATTGATTATGATGTGAAAGGTACACAGGACATAGTTTTGTTGATTAAGGTTGGTTGCCATTGATGTCAACCCTTGAAGAAAGCCCCATAGCACAAAGGTTTGGGTAATGGACCCAATATTGTTTGATGTAAATATGACTCATTATTGTTTTTT
>JASDQU010254590.1:14515-29161 GCA_032191745.1 Picea mariana | reverse complement strand
CAACTAGTTAGGCTAAATGATAGGACGATGTGTAGAAGGAATATTTACACTTTGTTGCAACCTTGTCGACCTACTTTTGTTGGATATAAGGTTCTTGGGGCGAGGCTGTAGTGGTTCCAGTGTCCTTATGTTCCCCTTTTGAATATATTGTGAAGAAGCTGAATTTTGCAATATGAGATACTACCTTGCGGCACTTTTTAGGTGGAACAGTAGTCGGAACTACCTCTGGTATTCTGTAGATATGACCCCCCAGAGAAACAATGACACTATGAGGTTGAGACTTATAAACAACATGACGCTTCCACATATATGGTTGGACCAAGAGAACATCACAAACATCCAGTGGGGAAAAATCACATAATACCTTATCCTTAAGGGTTGGATGTCGTATGACAATCGGCACTATTGGCTGACCTGGAGATCTCGTCCTTTGACAAGCCACTCGATGTTGTATGGCTGCGGGTGGGATGTTGTCGACAATCCTAATTGTTTGACGACCTCTATTGAGATGAGGTTCTTCTGGCTTCTGCTATCAACAATAAAATGTAGAGGGATCCCCTTCACCCACATCTGTGAATGAAAAAGGAGTTCCCCCTCTTCATGATCTTTTGGTTCTTCTGGTTGAATTCCTGCGGTCATGACAATAGAAATGGGGTCTGCATCAATGATCTGTCCTTTACCAGTATTTTTGGAATTAGATTCTAAATCAGGGTTCAGATCCTTGTCTTTGATATCGACCACCAATGACTGTTTTGATAAAAATTCATCGGTGTTGTGCCAAGGGATTTTGTGGAAATCACACCATTTTCTGGTGTCCTTCTTTGTCTTCCTGTGATCCTTCTTTTCCTGTGGCTTGCACTGGTTTTTGAAAGACTGTTTGTTAGTGTTGTCTTTTTCATACTTTGGTTGTTGCGGATTTGCAAACCCATACTCCCATTTGTTCTGGTGCCTAAATTTATGCTTGATTTTAACAGCATATCGATAGGCAGCACCAAGTGATGAGATGTCCATAAACTCCATTTCAGTTTATATGTATCTGTGTAGAGCCCCATGGTATTTCAGAACCAAATGTCATTCAGAGTCTTTGACACCCATCTTGGTGTACAAGGTATGGAAGGTATTGGTGAACTCCGGAATAACTTGGCCCCTCTCTTGCCGCGGTGTGGTGCATCTCATGTACTGGTCCTCATAGTTTCCAACGGGGTAATATTGTTTCTTTACCGCATCCACAAAAAAATCCCAAGTGGGCTCAGCCCCATATATTCCAAAATCCTCTGTGGAACTTTGCTCCCAGTAAGTTTCCCACCAATGTTTGACATGGGGGAGAGCCTTAAGGAGCCCGAATATGATCTTTTCCCTGTTGAAAAAATTATGAACAGAGAAATAACCTTCTAACAGATTTAACCATTTATCTAGGGCATCCGCATCTATCTGACCTTCAAACATAGGAATATCAAAATTGACATGTACCTTAAAAGGTGAGGTGTATCCAAAGTGGTTGCTTGATGAATATGCACTTGATTCTATCAGGAGTCATTGAATGATGTGGGAAAAATTCTCCATCATTTTGTCCTTCTGTCGCGTGAGAGCTTGCTCAAGCAACAAACTTATAGGATCGTTTTCTTCGTCGTTTTTCTTTTCTTCCGCCATTGAGGGTTTCTTGGGTGTGCGAGAGTGATTGTACTCAAGAGAGATGAGATCAAGACCCAAATTTCTATACTAGGACCTCGTCGAGGGCATGCACTGTAAAAACGATCAAGAACAACCTTCTCTGATACCACTGATCCGGATTATTTTCGGCACGAAATGAGAGCAGAGATATAATAAAGAAATGCCTAGAGATATTGTATATATTCAATAATATAACATAAATGTACTAGAGATGAACCCATAAACATATATATATAGTAATACACGATTTCTATTAATCAAATAAATGTACAAAGACTGTAAAAATGTAGAGTGAAGACTCGCTCGAATGGTGGCAGCTTATCTTTCAGAATAGATATGACGGCTACTCGCATTTGTAAGAAGATGATTACAATGAGGATCTGGAGGAATTTTTACAATAAATAGGAATTCCAAAACCTTAGACATCCAAAAACCTAACCCTAGGAGATGAAGCGCCAAAAGCCATGTGGGCCCTGTTTGGGTAAGTTAGTACATTAACTTCCCGGGGTCGTAACTTTTGCATACGATCTTCGTTTTAGGCGTATGATAGCTCATTGGAAAGGTATCATCGAGGAGTTTCATTTTGGGGGATTAATAACTCCATAGGATATCATTGAGAACATTTATCTCTAGAAACCTTCATTTGGGCCCTCAAATTTGACTCGAAAGATAAAAACTGCTAAAAATAGTAAATTGCCAAAATTGCCAGAAAACTGTTTTGGGCTAGTCAGAAAAGGTGGGTGGCCAACGATATCGACCTGGATCAAAACATGTGCCAAGATCACTTTTCTCCTCAATTCATTCTGCACACGTGCACCCACAGTTCATTCTTTATTTTCACATTGGCACCACATGCGCCTCTGTCTACTCTGCAACTGTCTAGAAATTCAACATTGTAAGGGTTTTTTGTGATATTGTGAAGGGCCCTAGCCTTCTAAATATTGATTCTATACAATTTTTAATATTCACCACACTTATATTCCCTCTCCACATGAAGGGTTAGTCAAAACATAGCAGTTAGGGGGTTAAAATCCATATTTCTCCTCTTTTTTCTATCATTTTGCCACATGGATGGCTTGCTTTGATTGTAAAAGTTAAGTTGGAATCATTCAATATCACATATATAAACACTTACATCAGGACTAGAAATCAAACTTCAATCATAGAGTATGCTCTTCTCTCGCACCATAGAGCAATCTTGAGAATCAGAAAAATGATTGAAGGAAGATTTAATCTCCCTTAAAGACAAAATCTTTAGGAGAGGACAACAACCCCCTTTGGGACTCCTCTTAGTTTCTTTTTAAAAACATATTAAATTTGTAAGGGCCCATACATGCCCACATGCTGTAAATATAGGATAGTTTGAAACTACTTTCTTAGTTTACATCACTAGGGGAGTTTAAAGGTTATTGTAACGTACCCATACATGTCCACATGTCCACAATATAGGATAGTCTTTTGAATCTTTCTTAGATTAAATCACATTAGGGAGTTTAAAGGGTTGGTAAGGACCCACATCTCCACATGCTAGTTCTCTAGGGACTTCAAAATTCTGCAAGGTTGTACCAATGGCATATAGTAAGATAGGTAATCAAGACTTGTAAGGACCACACGAAGTCCACATGTTGCAAGGTGACACCTAACTTATTAAAAATTTGGCACATTTTATCACTTGCTTGTTATCCACAAATTTGGTCATTATGATGATTTCATGATGATGTTATGATGATGTAAAATCAAACTCTTTACTAAGAACACTTTCTTGAGAGAAGTTACATTTGTCTGCTTCCAGAAATCATGTTTTTAAGGATGTTCGCAGGCTACCTATATATCTGCCTGCGAGAATGTCTAATTCTCGCAGACTTCTTTAAGCTAGGGTGCAAACTTCTCACACTGTACTCATTGTTAGGGTGCGAACATGTTCTTAAAGGGGAAAAGATAAAAATCTCAAACCTTCTAGAAGGGAATCTTCTAGAAGGGTGAGTTGGCGTTCGAATGGTTATTCAGGTGCTGGCATTCCAGATATCTTGGGATCATTCCCTATCCAAGTAACTAATCTATATTCTCCTATATATTGAGGGGATTGCTCATGGAAAGGTTTAAGCAAACAAGCAGCAAGATAGCTAGAGATTGATTATAGAATTAGTGCAAGACTGTATGGAGGACTGATGCTACAGCAGCAAGAGACAACAGCAAGGTCATCACAAGTGGTTGATTTTCTTCATGCATGAGCAAGTGTGTGTGTCAGAGCTAGGAGCCATCGAAAGGAGACCTATGACATCAAGGCTCAGGTTGTAAGTTTCACTTTCAATTAGTTCAATACAGCAATATGTCCCTTTCCCATAAAGATGATTTCACTTTATTACATAACTCCTTGATCATATGTATAGATTAGCTATTGAATATATTATTCTGCCATTACTTCGATTGGTTCGTTCTGTTGTAATTTGGACGGGACGAGAGCATTGGAGCGAAGCTTGGAACAACATAGATCTAAGGAAAGCGTTCATAAGGTATGTCCCTAATCTTTATCTCTTAGTTCATTCAATAGGCTAGATCTAGGGAAAGTGTATTATTCTGTCCTGTTTTGTTCTAGATCCAGGTGGATCTAGGGAGATCGGTTTGTGTCCGCACTCACGGATTTATCCTATAACATTGCTCACACACAAAGTCACTACTCACTCACACAGTTTCGTCTCAAATCATGGAGGTTGAAGTAAGTTTCCCCCAAACGAGATTCCAAAATGCCCCACCCTTTTCTTGAAGGAACTATCCACTCCCACTTAATTTGAACAAGATTGGTTCACACCCCCAATCTCACAAACAACCACATCTAAAAAATTTCTAAAAACTTAGTAAGTTTTTCTCCACAAGAGGTGTCAAAAGAATTTTTTTAGTCTAGGTAGGATCTCGGGGATAGGCATCCAAATAACTCCCTGTTATCTGGTTCTCACATCTTCAAACATTAGAAGTTGTCAAATAAGGAAATTTAAATCATCCAACTCAAGTGTTCCTAACACCATAAGGAAGGGAGATACCCATGAAGGATCGAAGGCTGAGGTCTAGTTGTTTTGTGCATCCCCCCTTTAGGCACCCACCTCTTGGATGGGATCCAAACTATGGCCCATTTCTAAGGCCAAAAATCTAAATTCCTCACTTTAACTGAGGTACCTAGTGACCAAATTTTAGGAAATCTACCTAGGTGGCAGTTGTGGGCTGAAATTGCACCTTGATAGGATTTTGTGTGGCTATTGGGAAATATCGTTAGCTCTTTCGGGATATGCACCCTCTACCCCGCATTATAATTGATTGTTTCATCCTTCACTAGTTCTTCTTTCAGTGGCTTTAGACCCCACTGTTGAGTGCTATTCGAAGGTCCAGTGCTATTTGAGAGGAAGGACATTACTTCTTTTTAGGACACAATCATTTGTTTTCTTTGTTTTCCCATGCGGACAAAATCCACCTACCCACATATATGCTTCTTTGTCAATTGATTTATGTATGATGCTCTTGTGATTAAAAAATGATTGTGATATATATTGTGAAGTTCCAAGTTATACAAAGTCTCTTGTTCATTTATTACTCTCATCACCAATTGCACACATTCAGTTTTCTAGTCGGACATCATAGGGGACCCACAGAACCCTCGTTGTTCCAGATGCTTGTGAAATATCCCTCCTATTCTAGGAGGAGTTCCTAGTCTTTCCAACTCATCGACTCAACCCTCTCACACCCCTGTGAGTGCTACTATCTTGGGATCATCTTTTCTTCATTCCACTTTACTTGGGTCCACTTCCCAAGGTCAACCATCCACTAGCTTTCCTTTACAAAGAAGCGGGGGGGAAACTTCTTCCCAAAGGGGAAGTACAACCCCCCCCCCACCACCCTCAAGGGTCGGGTACACAAAACACTCACGCAATAGCTGGAACTAATCCTCTTCCACCGCTCCAGATGCCATACATGGATTCCCTCAACATACCGGATCTGAGTAATCTCACTAACAATACTATATTACACGACCCCACATGGCCTACAATGCCTACCAAATTACCTTCAAACATTCCCAAGTTTGAAGGAAAGGCGGGAGAATATCCTGCCAACCACATCATGACTTTCCACTTATGGTGATCTTCAAACAACATCATGGACGACTCCATTCGATTGAGGTTATTTCAACACACACTTACTAACCCATCAGCCAAGTGGTATGTAGACAAAAAATATAGGTCCCATGTGACTTTTGAATCATTGGCCAAAGCATTTTTTACTTTCTTTCAACTACCAATCTATCACGACAATGGTCTAGAATTTCTCTCTGAGTTTAAACAAACCTTAGCCACACATATCATTGACCACATTCATGAATGGCGTTGACGACGAAGCTTATGCAAAGCAGAAACCACCAAGCAATAATGCCTCGATTGGTTTCTCAAATCACTTGTCTCCCTCCTTTCCAAATATGTGGCCTCCACTTTCCCCCAATCCGAAGAGGAATCCATCAGCAAGGCTTAGCAGTATGACCTCATTTACACGCAGTCATGATACTTATATATGGTATTACCTGACATCCCAAGACCCGTACCATTCGGCCAAGACAAACCTGGGATGTCTCACTCAATGGACGGATTGATTGGTACCACAACACATCACAACCCGTGCATCCAACACCCACCCATGTACGGTACACCCCAACATCGACCGATATATGGAAGACCTCCTTATTACCCCCCTCCTCCTTACCAACAACCATATCCCGTTGTACCCCCTCCACCCATGAGTGGACCCGCATCGACACCCATGATGCGTCTGACTATACAACCAAGTTCTAGTACTCCCTCTACCTCATCATACACCCTGAGCACTAATGAAATCCTAACACCTTCCTATGTACCATATGGATCGTTGCCACAAAATAATATGTACTTTCCATTTCATGGTCCTCCCCAACCCATGGCCCCACCACAAGGACAGCCACACGTCGAGGTTAAATTTGTTCATCCCTCTCTCATTCAATAGTTTCAAAATTTTGAACAACTGAATACGGAAAATCCATCCAATTAGTCGAATAATGCCAAAAATAAAGGAAAAAACCGAAACAATAATAATCCCGGACCAAGAGGAAATAACCCCCAACAAAACCAACCTGTTGGGGGCAATCAAAATTAAGAGAACCAGAACCTCCAAGGGGGAAATAACAACAAACACCAAGGAAATAATAACAATAAACTCCAAAAAAATTTCCCTTGCGCCCTTTGCAGTGAATACGACCATTATACTCACCATTTCCCCAAATAGATGAATTTAAATGGATGAAATAATCTGTGAACAGACCAGATCCCTGAGCAATGCCTGCCCCTCAGTGGGCCCCACAACAATATGTGCAACAACCACCCCCAACGGTGTTACAAAACCCTATTCCACACCAAGTGGTGTTGAATACCCAAAAGGAAATGCACCCTGCCCCACCACAGATGGGACAATATCAAAACCCTAACACTCTTGCAGATCACACTATCCTCCTCACCAGTGAAGAAGAAATTCTTCTACAAACACGCAGTCGTCAATACAACACACCCCCTGAATCTACTCCCACCACTTCAGAAGCAGTTCCAATTACAATGGGACCACCTCTGATGATCCCATGTCCTAACACTGAAACCCCCCTTCAGATTCATCGCATCCCATTACGACGGCATGTCAACAATCCTCATACTAGGGCACCACACAATTACAGTTTGGTTGATGACTTGGTGCAATTCCATGTCTCCATGTTAGTCTTAGAAGTCCTTCAAACTTGTCCCACTCAATGGAATTCATTACTCTTCACCCTGGGGGCAGTTGACCCTACTAATACTAGACTCATCACATTTGATTTAGATTTTGGGGAACCTCATATCCCTGCTTTGGTAGCTTTCCAGATACCCGTCAAAATTCGGAACATCATAGTTCATCGATGCATCATCGATGAAGGTGCATCCACATGCATCATGTCCAAAATGGTATGGCAGAAAACCGGCTTTCTCTAGCTAATTCCCTCTGCCATCACTTTGAGAGCTTATGATGGACGACCATCCTCTCCTCAAGGGCTCTTTCAAAATTTTCTTGTTGAACTTGGGGGAAAAACCATCCTTATCGACATTGAAATTATTGATGCCCCACTCGATTACAATATCTTGTTTAGATGTAGCTACATGTACGCTATGAAGGTAGTCGCCTCTTCTGTGTTTCACACAATGATGTTCCCCCACAATGGAAAGATCATCACCATTGAACAAGTTTCACATTATGAGCCTAACCCTTCCTCCAACATCAATGAAATCCTACCTTTTGTCCACACTAATCCCGATGCCTACCCACTCGTCGAGATGGGTCCCAGAATTTTCAAAGACCCATCCTTGCTAGGGACATACCACAGAGCACCCCCGCTCATACATCCCTTAGCTCAGGTATGCGTCATCTCTTCCAATGGAACTAGCACTGGAGATACCATTCCTTCCACTGAGGCTTCTTCATTACCTGACATCACATTGGTCACAAAACTCCTACCTCAGGAATCCACTAAGAACTCTCCATCACCACTTGTTCCCGATGTCCCTCTCCCCCAAGGTCACATCCCGGTTTGGGAGACAGTCCTCCAAGACATTACTCAAATCCCCTTCTTCTATCCTCCACCGAGCATACAAGCTTTCCAAGTAGCTGCAACGCTAACTCTACCTAACATGCTTCTTTCCATCCCAGTTTGGTATCTTGATGCAGGAGCATCGTTGGCAAGTGTGTAGAGGTGGGACCACCAGACACGTGCGAGTTCCCCCGGAACTTCAAACGTGACAATTCATTTGATTTTGGAATCCACCTCCACTCAGCACCAAAATTCATTTTTCAGAGGCACGCTTGAACTGGCACCGGATTTTCACTTTGAAGAAAGTTTTTGAATTTGTAAACAGAGCAGAAGCTCCCACTTTGACTCTGGAAAGAGATTTATATAGGATAGCATAGGATAAGATTTAGAGGAGGCAAGTAGCCAAAAGAGACCCTAGGAGATATTTTTGAGTAATGAAAATTTTGTAAGGAGTTAGAGAAGGTAGGAGAGTAGAAGGAAGTAGGAGGAAGAAGAGCTGAAAGAGAACTATGTTAGAGCAGAAACCCTCAGTTCTAAAACTACTGTAATCTCTATGTATTTTGTAGCCAGTGGTCATTTTTATGATATAGAACAGAAGGAAGAATTGATCCAAATGTGTTGTGCTTGGACCATGAGTCTTTTCCTGTTATTTTATGTTTTATGAGCAAGTGAGTGGAGCTATGAGTTTTTCTTTAGATTCAATTGTTTCTCTTCATTCGAAGCTCTGCAAGGCATGCATCAAGACAGAAAGAGAAACATTGTGGAATTTCTTTCTCCCCATAGAAGCTCTGCAAAGTGTTAATTGAGCCAGAGAGAAAGTCGTTGTGGAGCCAGCCTTGAGATCCCTCATACGCAAGGAGTGCATAGGAGACCGACGTTCGAACTGGACAAGCTCAGGAGAGATAACACTTTGGAAGTGTTTTCGAAGTCCAGCGGTTCATTCCCTGGAAGGATTGAAGACCAAGTCTTCACAGGATTAGAAAATATCCTAAGTTGAAAACCGAGTAAAAAGCTTAGGAGGAGGAACTCCATCGAGCTTCAGATCAAGGTTAAGATTCCCGCAGGCCATCTGATCGGAAGGAAGTAGCGTAGAATTTAACTCTACAAATATCCAGGGGGAGGATCTAGAGATTTGAATGAACGATGGAGAGCCCTCGAGGAGGAACGTCGAAACCCCACAGACCATTGGATCGGGAGGAGTTGCGAGGGGGTTAACAACAAGGGTTCATTGACGTTCATTTCGGGAATTTGGGTACCATGAAGTGGAGAGACAAGAGTTTGGTATTTCAAAACCCTGAATCGCTAAATTGTGAAATCGTGATTTAATCGGCCGTCAAACCCAAAATGATTTGGATCGTTAGTTCATTTCAGAATTTTGGTTATCGGGAGGTGGAGAGACAGAGGTTCTGACCCATCCGAACCCCGAATTGAGAAATCATGATTTGAGGAGAGTTGTTGATCTTAGGAGGTGTCGTGAGCCATTGATCAAATGCCAAGGCACTTCAGTGTTTCGGCTTTCGCCATTTCATCATTTCGGCTACCGAAGGTTCTAAAGGGAAAGGTCGTCACTTGTGCCCTGATTTTGTGAAACGTGAAATCCCGAAGGGAAGATTTTTGGGACATTTCATTTCATCTTTTCGGCTATCGGGAACTCCAAAGGATAGAGACACCCTTTGAATCTCGATTTTGCAAAGAGAGAAATCTCGAAAAGGAAAAGGCACGAGTATTTCAACATTTCGGTGACTGGGAATCCTAGGGAGCAAGGATTTTGTGGGATCCAAATTTCGCAAAATGTGAAATCCTGAAGGAGTGGACACCAGGCCACTTCGGCATTTCAGTTACCGGGAGGTCGGGAGACTAGGAGATGGGACACTTGATCTATGGAGGCTCAATTTCTAATTACCGCCTTTCGACTTGGCGGTCGGTCATAGCCCTTGGTCATTTGTTGTGGGAGCTTATAATTGGCGCCGAAAAACCATCCAACAGAAATTTTGTGGGGGACCTGTGTATTCTTCCAAAAGGTTCCAAATCGGAACCTGAAGAGCCATTCCACCTCCAAAATTCAGAAGACCCTGACCGGGAGGTCATGCAACCCTTAGGAGGGATAGGGGGTCTGCATAAGGCGGTATCAGAGCACAATTTTTTTCTGTTGATTTCAGGTGAAGGGAGAAAAAAAGGAGACAGAGAAATCAGAGTTGTACTCTGTGTGTGACAAACAGTCAATACCATGCCACCAAGAAGACGAGATCCGCCTCTAGGAAACTTTGTTGTAGAGAGGGAGATGTGAGAGCTTCACGCTCTAATGGAGACAATGGAAGTAGCACAGAGAATAGCACCTGACGTTGGGGATGTCAGCGATGCGGAAAGTGAAGAGTTTGAGGCTGAAGAAGCTGTAGGAGAGGATGCTACAGAAGAGCGGTTGTTGAGAGAAGTTGCCAGATTGGGAGGCAGAGCTAAGATAGATGTTCCCATGTATGAGGGAAATCTAGAAACTGAAGAACTATTGGACTAGATAAGGTCCATGGAAAAACACTTCGACTATGAAGATGTCAATGAGGAGAAAAAGGTGAAGCAGGCAGTCACCAGGCTAAAAGGCCATGCAACACTATGGTGGGATGAACTGTAGGCTGATAGAAGAAGTAAGGGAAAACAGAGGATAAAGAGTTGGGATAGGATGGTAGCCAAGATGAAGGCTAATTTCATACCCAAGGACTACCAAATCAATCTGTTCGGAAATCTACAGAACCTGAGACAGAAGGGGATGACAGTCAAGGAGCACACTGAGGAGTCCTACAGGTTGAACATCAGAACTGGGCAAAGGGAGAGAGACGAAGAAAAATTTTCCAGATACATAAATGGCTTGAGATATGAATTCCAGGATGAACTAAGCATGATGTTAGTAAAGACTATGGAGGATGCTTATCAGTTTTCACTGAAGGCGGAGGAGAAGCTGGCTAGGAAATAGAACTAGCGAGGAAGAGGAAAAATCTCAGTCCCGAGCAAGAACAAGGGGTTCAACCGAGATAGAACACATTAGTCTAAGGAGGATCCTGAGAAACCCCACAATCACTCTGAACGAGGAGGAAGTTCACGAGGAAGACAGAATGGGGGAAGAAAATCTTCTAGAGGAAGAGGCAAAGGAGGAGTAAGGTGCTATAACTGTGGGAAGATAGGGCACATGTCTTGGGAATGCCCCGAGAAGAAAAAATAAGGAGGAGAAGCTCACATTTCAAAAGCAAAGAAAAGAGATGTTTAAGCAAAGGGAGTAGAGGATGGAGCATCCTTGATGTTGAGAAAATTTATTTTAAAACCAGAGGCAGAAATTGAGAAGCCAGTGCAGAGAAATAGTCCCTTCAGGACAGCTTGCAATATGAAGGACAAAGTATGCAAGGTGATCATTGATAGTGGTAGCACTGACAACCTAGTATCCACATAGATGGTGGAGAAACTGGAGCTGAAGACAACTGCACATCCAAGGCCATACAAATTCTCATGGATGCAAAAGGGACACCAGGTACTGATTTCTAAAAAATGCTTGGTTGAAATTAAGATAGGAGGATATAAAGATGAAATCCAATGTGATGTAATTACCATGGACGTATGCCACATTTTATTGGGAATACCATGGCAGTATGACATAAACGTCATTCACGATGGGAGGAAGAATACATATATGTTGGAGAAAAATGGTAGGACACATATGTTACTGCCAATAGAGGAGAAGAAAGTGGAGGAGGGAGCCATCACAAGCATACTTCTCATGAGTGGGAAGGAACTCCTGAAAGAAGTCGAGGGAGAACAGGAAATGCAGTTCGCTATGGTGAGAAAGCCCAGATTAGTCCTTACAAGTACATTAGTGGACGATTTGCCCAAAGAAGTTCAGGAGCTGCTGGATAATTTTGTGGATATAGTGGTGTATGAGCTTCCAAACTCATTGCCGCCCATCAGGAGTATTAGTCATCACATCGACTTGATACCAGAAGAGAGCCTGCCAAACAAGGCAACGTACAGATTAACACCTTGGGAGAATGAGGAGGTGAGAAACCAAGTCCAAGAGTTGCTGGATAAGGGTTTAGTCAGAGAAAGTTTGAGCCCATGCGCAGTACCAACTGTGTTGAGCCCAAAGAAAGATGGAGGATGGAGAATGTGCACAGACTCGAAAAACATCAACAAGATCACCATCAGGTGCAGATTCCCTTTACCGAGAATGGATGATTTAATGGACTACTTAAGTGGAGCTAATTTTTTTTCTAAAATAGATCTGAAAAGTGGATATCACCAGATCAGAATGAGAGAAGGTGATGAATGGAAAAAAACCTTTAAAACTAATGAAGGTCTGTATGAGTGGATGGTTATGCCATGTGTCTTAACAAATGCCCCAAGTACTTTTATGAGAATGATGAACGAAATTCTAAAGGATTTCATTGGTAAGTTTGTAGTTGTATATCTGGACAATATACTGATCTTTCGCGAGACTAAAGAGGAGCATTTGAGGCACCTAAAATTAGTGATCAGGAGGCTACAGCAGGAGAAGTTGTTGATCAATCTGAATAAGTCCTCTTTTATGAAGACAAAGCTCATTTATTTGGGTTTTGTGATATCCTCAAATGAATTGAAAATGGATCCATAGAAGGTGAAAGTGATCAGAGAATGGTCGTCACCAAGGAACATGTTTGAGGTAAGGAGCTTTCATGGTTTAGCGAGTTTTTATAGAAAGTTCATTAGAGAATTCAGTGGGATTTGTGCACCAATGATGGATACAGTAAAGAAATGGCACAAGTCTTTTAAATGGACAGAAGAGGCATTATCTTATCCCGAAAGAGTTTGTCTTGTATAGCGATAATCAAGCTTTACAATTCATAACTCGACAAGAGAAACTGAATCAGAGGCATGCAAAATGGGTTGAGTTTATGCAAAATTTTACTTTTTTCATAAAACATATTGTTGGGAATGCTAACAAGGTTGTTGATGCATTGAGCAGGAGATGTTTAATTCTGCAGGAATTCCAGGTGGAGACCTTGGGGTTTGAGCACCTCAAGGATATGTATTGTGATGATGCAGATTTCAAAGAGGCCTACGAAGCATGTACAACCCCTGTACTGAGAGATAGAAGTCAGTGGACAGAATATATGGTTCAGGAAGGGTTGTTGTTCAAAGGAAACCAATTTTTCATACCAAGATGCTCAATGAGGGACAATCTTCTAAAGGAGAAGCATAGTGGAAGATTGGCTGGACATTTCAACCACGATAAAACATTTGCATAGTTCAGAAGTTCATACTATTGGCCAGGTATGAGAACAGAGGTGATAAAATTTATGAACAAATGTAGGATCTATCAACATGCAAAGGGGAAACGATAGAATACTGGATTGTATTGACCATTGCCAATACCAGAGAAGCCTTGGGATGCAATAAGCATGGATTTCATGTTGGGATTGCCAAGAACACAAAGGGGATTTGATTCCATATTTGTGGTGGTAGATAGGTTTTCAAATATGGCACATTTCATCCCATGCCAAAAGACCAGTGATGCAACACATGTTGCAAATCTGTTTTTCAGAGAAGTTGTAAGACTTCATGGCCTACCCGGGAGCATTGTCTCAGATCAAGACACAAAATTTGTTGGTCACTTTTGGAGGACGTTGTGGATGAATATGGGGACAGAATTGTCCTTCAGCTCAGCTTATCACCCTCAGATAGATGGGTAGACTGAGGTGGTAAATAGAATTTTGGGGAATCTATTGAGAAGTCTGGTTACTGAACATCATAACCAGCGGGATCAAATTCTGCCACAAGCAGAATTTTCATACAATGACTCACCAAATAGGAGCACTGGAAGAATCTCGTTCCAAATACTCTATGGAATGCAACCCAGGGGAGTATATAAGTTAAGAGACTTGGAACAGGGAGAGATCAGAAGCACTGGAGAAGAGGATTTTGCTACTAAAATGCAAAAAATCCATGGCCGAATCAAGGAACAACTACAGAGTTCCAACCAAAAATACAAACATAGAGTCGATCAGCATCATAGGGAACTTCAATTTGAAGTGGGGGATCAGGTTTTGGCACATCTCAGGAAGGAAAGGTTCCCTAGGGGAACGTATAACAAATTGAAAATGAAGAAGATAGGACCCTGTAAGATCTTGAGGAAGTTTGATGCAAATGCCTATGAGATCGAGCTACCAGATGGTGTGGGGATTTCACCCATATTCAACATTTCAGACCTATACCCTTACAGGAAGGATGATGCAGAAAGATCAGAAGATCAAGAAAAGATTCAGTGGGAGAAGCAGATGCATGTGGCAGAGAAGTCGCAGATGGAGAAGATTCTTGATAAGAGGATTAGCAAGAAGACT
>JASDQU010254590.1:2828-14415 GCA_032191745.1 Picea mariana | reverse complement strand
TGAATCACTTGTTACTCTGACCTATAGCAAATATTGTTACTTGTTTCGAGTCATTGATGTGGGATACATTAAGGCCCTCCTGTGACGATTCTTTTCCTGTCGACTTCAACTCATTATCCAGGAATTAGACTTAGAAACTAATTGGTACCTTGGAACTTGCATGCCTCAATGGCAGGTTTCCTCGCTTTCGACAGTGGGTTTTCATTATTGACCCCTGATCGGGAGATTCCACCGAGAGTTCGACTTTAGCTCATTTATTCACATTCGCTGGATTGTACTAGTGTACCTTGGGAGTAATTCGCATTAATGGTTATTTCCCTCGCACTTGTTAATGGTATACACTAATGACCGGTAATAAAGTGGTTTCTACCATGTTCAACTTTGACACATGTATTCGCATGGTTAGATTCATAATATAGAGTGGTGGAGATGAAGACCCTGGATCTTTTCTAACAGATTTAGGTTGTGTTGGAGTATTTTCAGTTTGTACTGTTGCATAGATCCCCATTGTATGTTTGGTGGCTATGTTCAAATTTGAGTCTTTAACACATAGATCCACAGACTAACTCAATATGGCTAAATTTCACTCATGGGCTAATTTTCCATGGTTTTTCCCAAAAAGAGATTCGCTATTCTCAAAATGATTCGCCCAAATTTAATAGGATAAAATTATTTTACCTTAAAAATCGCCAAACTTTTGTACAAACTATATAAAGTCCTTAGAAATTTGAAATTTTTTTCAAAAATATCGCCAAACATTTTCCAGCTGGCATATGAAGGATTAGTAATAATCGCCAAGGTTTCTAAATTTTAAAATAAATTTTCATCCTTAAAATCATCCATGTCCACAGTGTATTTTTGGTGGCTATGTTCAGATTTGAGTCATATTGGCATGGATCCAAAGTGTATGTTTGGTGGCCATGACCTATCTTACTCGACATGGATCTTCTCATGTCGGCATTTATGCTCTGAGTCATTTGTATTCTGAGTATGGGAATTCCTACCTCAGTGATGATATATTATTGTACTATATTTCCTTGTTTGTTGGCAGGTTTCTGAACGACTGTTCCTTGTTCCCTACACACACTCGACAAAGTATTTCAGCTATCACTCTGTTCTAACTTTATACTTTGGGGGGCTCTCTGTTACACATTATTTTCATCATCCCTATGAAAATTAATGATGTAAATCTATCTGTTTCCTTTAGCGGGGTCAGTGTCCTGAGTTCTTGAAGAAAGAAGGGAAAAGAACTTTTCCTGAGAAAAGAAGTTTCATTTTCCTTTGTAAAAACCCTATAAAAAAGGAAGTTATCAGACTGCATTATAGCCAGGGTGCGAGAATGCCTGATTCGTGTAGGCTGCATCATAGCTAGGTCACGATAGGTTCGCATGTTGCTCTATAGGTAGGGTGCAAGAATGCTCATACGTGGGAAAAATGAACATCTTTTCGATGCTTCTAGAAGGAGAAACTTCCATGGTGAGGTGGCACCCAAATGTTTTGGATCTTACTCGCTTTCATGATTTGGTGGGATTATCCTAACCTCCTTACCTTATCCTCTTCAGCTTATAAAAGGATAGGATCTCTCATGGAGGAATTTGGCTTGGATAAGTCAAAGCGACGTAAAAAGTTAGCTTTGCCTTGTAGAATCTGCAGTTGGCATAAATTTCGTGGTGGGGGAATTTTTGTGATGGCTTGGACCTTGAGGGGGTCAACTGTAATGCCATGTTGGGAAATGATAAACCCAATGAGGTGGCTAGCAATGATGCAGAACATGCATTTGAGGGGATTCAAGAGGATATTGTATTGATGACACCGCTGGAAGATGATTTGTAAATCACTAAGATGTTGAGTGCATTTTTTGGAGCAAGCGGTGAGATCATCTAAGTAGGCAAGAATGATTTGAGTGAGCTCATGAAAAATGTGTGTCATGGTGCATTGGAAACTGGCTTCTGCATTCTTGAGGCTGAAAGGCATGACACGATACACAAAAGTTCCCCTGGGGGTAGTGAATGTGGTTTTGTATTGATCGGCTGGGTGGATCTGAATTTGGTTGTAGCCAGAGAAACCGTCCATGAAGGATAGTGCCTCGTGACCAGCACAATCATCGATAATTCGATCGATAAATAGATTTGGAAAATTGTCTTTGGGACAGGCGTGATTGAGATCGTGAAAGTCTATACAGACATGGATAGTGACCTATTTTTTTTTGACAGGGATGGAGTTGGAGACCCATGATGTATATGCGATGGGGTATATGAACCCTGCAGCACGTAATTTATCAATTTCGGCCTTGATGGCCACATCTTTGGATTGGTGTAAGGGACGTTGTTTTTTACAGACATGTGTGATATCAGGCCAGGTGTCGATACAATCTTCGACAAAAGAGGGATCAAGGTCGGGCATCTCTATGTATGACCAGGAAAATATGTCTCGGTATTCCTGGAAGAGAGCTTTGTAGGCGGTGGTTTCTTTAGGAGAGCATGCGACACAAATGGTAATTTCCTCTATGACTCCAGACTTGATGGAAATATCGATTTTGATGGTGGGGGAAATATTGGCCATATTTCCTTCTTCGAAAGCGTCAGGGGCAGGGATAGGGTTTTTAAACCAATATATATTCCCTGATGGGAAAAAATCTTTGGTTTCGACTACATAGATGGGGTTTTTGTTAGGAGGCCTGATGGCTTCCTGTGAAGGAAAAAACGCTCTGAGGTGGAGCGCGTCCCATGGGCAATTGGGTTTAGTTAAATCCTCAAGGATGTCTTCGTCACAGTGAAACTGTCAAGAATTTAGGGGATTGAAAGGAGTGACTTTGGTAACTGTCACCATGGGGTTGTTGTCTGGTGGTGAAGATGTAGAGGGGGTATCATAAGGAGGTTGTGATTGTTCATTCAACATAAACCAAATATCGAGATATTGTGGGTTGAAAATGGTAGTCGGGCGTAGAATTTCCATGGGGAAATGAATTGGAGAAGTGGGGGGATTTGGGGGTAAATCCTCATATAAATCATCTAGGAACCATGGGGGAGTAGGGAGGGCCATAGGTTTTGGTGAAACAATATGAACCATATCAAGTGATGGGGTAGGGTTACTCATTGGTTCTGTTTGAGGAGGGGGTGTAGGATTTTGAATAAGGGTCAGTTGGCGACGCATGTATTCCATGATCATAGGACATTGATATGTGAAATGATCAAGTGATTCACATAGAGAGCAAGGACATATCATACGTTCGTTGACTGAGGTCATGACATAATGGATGTCGGTGACATGTGTTGGGGTGGGTTCTTGTGAAATCTCTAGTGTACGGTTGTTAGTGTCTGCCGGAACTGAGGTAATGTTGGACAATGGTGTGTATAATGGCCATATTCTGAACATATGGTGCATGAAAATTTGGTTCGCATTCCTTTGCTACTTGTGTCCTAGTAGATAGCGGCATCACTGTAGGAAGCAACGAGCGGAGGTGGTGCTCGAGGGAGTTGAATGAGATTATGTAACTCGGGGAGAGATGGGAACTTCTTGGTGGGGTGTCCATCTTTCTCACATAGCGTGCAAGGAGGTTGGACACATGGGGGAAGTGGAGCATTCGACTCCTTCTTTTTCCATCTGCCCCCAACTGTAGCAGGGGTGCTAATGAGTGGGGGTGTGGGTGGGATGGTGGGGGTAAGTATGGGAATCTGCATGAGGATTCCTTCTGTTTGGGGAGGGAGGGATGGTTGAGGGACCATCTCAAGTGGATTTAGATACCATACTGGGATTTCCACCACCATGTTAGGAAGGGTGAGCATTGCGGCTACTTGGAAAGCTTGTACACCCAGTGGGGGGTAAAATAAAAAGATTTGGGTAATGGCTCGAGGGACTGTATCCCAAACCGAGATATGGCCTTGGGGGATGGAAAGATCAGGAATAGGTAGGGATGAACATTGTTGAGGATATTACTGAGGGAGGAGTTATGTGACTAGTGGGACGTCAGGGATGAAAGGGACCTCGATGGGAGGGAGAGTATCTTCAGTTGTCGTTCCTTTGGTGGAGACGAAACATAATTCTGCGGAAGGATGGATGAGCGGTGGTGCTCTGTGGTATGTCCTTAGTAAGGATGTGTCTTTAAAAATTCTAGGGCCCATCTTAATGAGTGGATAGGCATCTGGATTAGTGTGGACAAAAGGGAGGATGTTTTCGATGTTGGATGAAGGGCTAGGCTCATAATGTGATACCTGACCAATGGTAATGATCTTTCCATTATGGGGAAACATCATGGTTCAGAACACGGAAGAGGTGACTGCCTTCATATCATACATGTAGATGTGACCAAACAAAATATTGTAGTTGAGTGGGGCATCGATAACCTCAATGTAAATAAGGATATTTTTTCCCCCGAGTTTGATGGGAACATTTTGGAGGAGCCCCTCAGGAG
This sequence comes from Picea mariana, assembly GCA_032191745.1. Classification (NCBI taxonomy): domain Eukaryota; kingdom Viridiplantae; phylum Streptophyta; class Pinopsida; order Pinales; family Pinaceae; genus Picea; species Picea mariana. The sequence goes on along the minus strand of JASDQU010254590.1, from coordinate 10,004 downwards.
ATGAGGGTCATCCGTCGTAATCCCTCAAAGTAATAGCAAATGGTATTAGCTATGGAGAGCCAAGTTTCTACCAAATGGTTTTGGACATGATACATGTGGATGCACCTTCGTCAATGATGCAGCGGTGAACTTTGATGTTCCAGATTTTAACAGGTATTTGAAAAGCGATAAGAACGGGGAGACGGGGTTCTCCACTGTTGACATCAAATGTGATGAGTCGAGTATCGACAAGGTCGACTTCCCCCAGAGCAAAAAGTAATGAATTCCATTGAGTAGGATAGGTTTGAATAACTTCTAAGACTGACATGGCAGCAGGGGATTGGGCCAAGTCATCAACCAGACTATAATTGTGGGATGCCCTAGCTTGAGGGTTGTGGAAATTCCTTTGTAATGGGATGTGAGGGATGCGAAAAGGTGTTTCAGTATTAGGGCATGGAAGAATCAAAGGTGAGCCAGTCGTGACTAGGGTGGCCTCTGAGGTAGTGGGAGTCAGGTTAGAGAGTGTGATGTATTAACGACTAAGAATTTGTAGAAGGACCTCTTCCTCACTAGTGAGCAGGATATTTAGATCTGCCGAAGTTCCTGGGTTGTGATATGGTCCTTCCGGTGGTGGGGTAGGGTGCATCTCTTGTTGGGTTTTCATCACCCCTTGATGTGGTATGGGGTTTTGCAACATGGTTGGGTGTGGGTGCTGCACATATTGTTGTGGGGCCTACTGGGGGGTAGGCGGGGCTGGAAGATGTGGCTCTTACCAGATTCTTTCATACATTTGAAGTCTTTGATTTGGGGGAAATGGTGAGTATAATGGCCATAATCACCCCAAAGGGAACAAGGGAAGTTTGTCTGAATATTTTTGTTGTTATTTCCTTGGTGTTTGTTGTTATTTCCCCCTTGAGGGTTCTGGTTCCCCTGGTTTTGGTTGCCCCCTGCAGGTTGGTCCTGCTGGGGTTGGTTCTAGTATCTTCCTGGTCCGAGATTATTATTGTTTTGGTTTTTCCCTTTTTTCTGGCATTGTTCGACTGATGGGATGGATTATCTGTATTCAACTATTCAAAATTTTGGTATTTTTGAACGGGAGATGGTTGAACAAAGTTAACTCTAGCATGTGGTTGTCCTTGTGGTGAAGGAATAGGCTAGGGGGGACTAAGAAATGGAAAGTATAGATTATGTTGTGGTAATGATCCGTAGGATGCATAGGAAGGCATGGTGGTTTCACTAGTGCTTAGGGTGTAAGTAGAGGTGGAGGGGGTACCGAAACTAGGTTGAGCTATGAGGCGTATTGTGAGTGTTGGCGGTGGTCCGCTGGTGGGTGGAGGAAAGGTCAAGGTGTATGGTTTTGGATAAGAGGGAGGATTATAATAAGGGGGTCCGCCATATGCAGGTGGGTATTGAGGGGTTTTATACATTGGTGGTTTTGGGGGATGTGAATTTTGGTGTGTAGTGGTACCAATCAATCCATCTGTTGAGTGAGACATCCCAGGTTTGTCCTGGTCGAATGGCACGGGTCTCGGGGTGTCAGGTAGTATTGTATACAAGTACCCTGACTGTGAGTAAATGAGTTCAAACTATTGGGCCTTGCTAATGACTTATTCTTCAAACTGGGGGAAGGTGGCGGCCACATATTTGGCAAGGAGGGAAACAAGTGATTTGAGGAACCAATTAAGACATTGTTGTGGAGTAGCTTCAGCTTTGCAAAGACTACACCACTGACGCCATTCATGAATGTGGTCAGCGATGTGCATGGAGGAGGTTTTTTTAAATTTCGAGAGTAGTTCGAGGCCATTGTCATGATGAATTGGTAGTTTAAAGAAGGTCAAGAATGCTTTGCCCAAGGATTCAAAGGTCACATGGGACCCTAATTTTTCTTCTACATACCACTTGGTTCATGGGCCAGTGAGTGTATGTTTAAATAAACTCAATTGGATGGAATCATCCATGATGATTTTTGAAGAGCACCATAAGTGAAAGGTCATGATATGGTTGGCGAGATCGTCTCTCGGTTTTCCTTCAAACTTGGGGATGTCTGAAGGCAGTTTGGTAGGCATTGTTGGCCATGTGGGGTTGTGAAATATGGGATCATTGGTGAGTTTATTCATATACGGTATGTTGAGGGAAGCTAAGTATGGCATCTGAGGTGGTGGCGGAGGATTAGTTCCAGCCATAGTGTGAGTTTTTTGCAAACCTGACCCTTGAGGGGGACTAGGTGGGTTTGTACTTCCCCCTTGAGAAGAAGTTGGCCCCCTACTTCTGTGGAAAGGAGAGCGTGGGGATGTTTGACCTTGGGAATTGGACCCAAGTATAATGGAACCAAGAAAATTTGATCCCAAGACAGTATAACTCACAGGGGTGTGGGAAAGTATGGCCAATGATTTGGAAAGACTAGGAACTCCCCCTAGAATGGGAGGGATATTTAGCAGGCGTCTGGGACGATGGGGATTTTGTGGGTCCCCTATGGTGTCTAACTAGAAAGGTGGATGTGTGAAAATAGTGATGAGAGTAATTAATGAACAAGATACTTTGCATAACTTGGACCTTCACAATATATCTCACAATCGTATGTAATCACAAGAACATCATACATAAATCAATTGATAAAGAAGCATACATATGGGTAGGTGGATTTTATCCACATGGGAGAACAAATAAAAAAAATGCTCGTGTCCTAAAAGATGTAACGTCCTTCCTCTCAAACAACACTGGACCTTCCAATAGCACTCAACAGTGGGGTTTGAAGCCACTGAAAGAGGAACTAGTGAAGGATGAAGTAACCAGTTATAATGAGGGGTTTTTACACATTATTTTCATCATCCCTATGACTGTTAATGATGTAAACTAGTCTGTAGTCTTCATAGGGGTCAGTGGTCTGAGTTCCTGAAGAAAGAAGGGAGAAGAAATTTTCCTGAGAAAAGAAGTTGCATTTTCCTTTATGAAAACCCTATTAAAGATGATTTTCGCATGCTGCACTATGTCTAGGGTGCGAGAATGCCTGATTCTCGCAGGCTGCAAAATAGATGGGTTGCGAGAGGTTCACAGGTTGCTCTATACGAAGGGTGGGAGAATGATCATAAGTGGGAAAAACAAGCATCTTCTCGATGCTTCTAGAATGAGAATCTTCCATGGTGAGGTGGCATCTGAATGGTTTGGATCTTACTCGTTTTCATGATTTGGTAGGATCATCCTAATATCCTCACCTTATCCTCTTCAGCTTATAAAGGAGAGGATCTCTCATGGAGGAAGTTGTCTTGGATAAGACTAGATTTTGAGATTTTTGGATTAGCTTGGATTGGATTGAGCTTTGGAGATTGTTATCTTGGCTAGATGAGCCGCTTTGTCAAGATAGATTGTGAATATTATCAGATCGATGCTCTCATAATTATTGGAGTGGAAGTGTGTGGGGAAAGAAGGATAGTGAATATTATCAGATCGATGCTCTCCTATAAAGCTTGTTTTGTTTTATTGTATGATTCCTTGATCACATACATAGGTTTATATTTAGTTTATGCTATTACTATCACTTTGGCTGGTTGCGTTATTTTGCAAGATCATCATTGTATGAGTGTTGGAACGGATCTAGGATGGTGATGGTGAGAGGAAGCAATGTTTAAATGATATGTCACCTATCCCTCTTTAGTTAGTAAATTCAATATTTAAAACTTAAGGAAAGCATCATGTTCTGGTGTGTTTTGTTCTAGATCTAGGTGGATCTAGGGAGATTAGTTAGTGTCCACACCTACCGATTTATCCAACAACAAAATTGGTGACTCCACTGGGGAAAAAATTGTTTCCTAGTTAGTCTAGTCTCCCTTGCTTTGATTTCTTGTTTTCTGGTCTCTAAGTCTGTGGGAGATGCATCCAGACTCTCTGGATCTAAAATTTCACTTAGACTCTTTGTCCTTTTTCCAAATTCCTTTTGATTATAGACATTCCTGCACTTCACCTGTATACAGCCTACGAAAACCCTTGATTTTCACACCCTACTGTTCATTCCAGTGCGACCTTATCACACCCTACCTGTGTCTAGACTACAAAAATGCCTAATTTCCGCACTGCACCTCACTACTAGGCTGTGAACTTGTTTGTAAAAAAAAAAAATGGATTGGGTCTTGTTATCTTTTGATGCCCAGTTTTTCTTTGATCAATTGGATTGAACTTTTGAAGCCTATATTGATCTATTTACAGTCTGGTTGACATTCTTTGATTTGCTTTTAGCCATCTTTTCTTTGTTTGGTTTTGAAGGATTAGTCTCTTGATTTGAGTGTCTTTCAATTATAAAGCATGTGTTTTCTTTAGAATTTTTTAGGGAAAGATCAGATTTCTTCTGAATAGTTCACTTTAAAAGAAAAATTTTAGTTTGGGTTTCTTTGTTTTAAGAAATTTCATTATTGCTTTTAGTAAACACAAATATTTAATTTCTTGCTTAAAATTAGATTGGGGGCATCCTTGCATTTGAAGTAGTGAAATTGCATAATTCTTGGCATTTTTTGGTCATAAATTCTAAAAAAAATTCCCCCTCGTGGCCGGGGGGGGCATGAATCGTGCATTGGTGCATAGTCTATTTGTCTCATTTCTTGAAAATATTGATATTGGTGAGTTTAGTAAATTTTGGGACATTGTGCATCTGGGAATGATAAGAATTTCTCCTTCTCATAGCATAGCTTTCATCTAAATGAAAAGATTGCATATTCATCTCTTTGCATAACTTTTGAGTCGGTCAAAACACCATATTGTCCACGCCATTTTCCTCTTGAGTAACATCAACCATAAAATAAAACGCTTATAAAAATTGATTCAACATTTTTATATTTTATGGCAGCAAACCTACATTAGATTAGTTCTAGGGCTTTGGAATAGGTGTGAACAATAACTTTCCAAATTTGCAAACAAACATAGTATCTTGTGATAGGGAGAGTTAAATCCACTTACTACATCTTGTCTTGGGAATCCCTTCTCACACAAGGGTCAATCATGAGGTTGCATTGAGACTGGCAGAGTTACTCACCCTGCTTTTTTGGTATTTGTGTAGAGATTACGTGTATTATGGGGGTCACTTGAGACGTATACCCAAAATGATGAGTGGAATCCTTTCAAGTTGATTTTGGGCTAGATACCCTACCCTTACACATGGATCGATTGTCGACTGTTTCCCCAGGAATCACTGTAGTGATTGGTAACCTTAGTGGCCTATCTCTTTAGGGTCTTTACACAAGGTGACTGTGGAGGGGCAAGTCTTCACGGTACCTAGAATCGATGTTGGCCAAACTCACTTGGGCTGCTTGGAGGGTATACCCACGATTATGTGTGGGAGCTTGCACCAGGGTGTAAGTCCGTTAATCAGGTCGTCAACGTAACTTTTCCAAAAACTCTATCTCAGCCCCTTCTTACTTTGTTCCCGCGACGTTGGATTTCATCACCAACTAGTGAGCTCATTGCGAGAAGGTTTTGTTTGCATGCTTAATTACTAGATTTTTAGCGTGTGTTGTTTGTTTTCCCTAGAAGACTCTTGGATGGATCTTTTTTTTAATGGTGTTAATTCCCGAAATGACCAATGAAGGAATCCCTACCCCAAGGGAACCTTTTGTTTTTCCTTCTTATGGAAACATTGGACCTCCTCACATCACTACTTTGAGCCTTTCGGGTCTCACAATTGGATTACCAGTATGGTTGTTTTCTACTCAGGTAATCCTGAATGTAGTAAGTGCTTCGGTCGTAATCACTTCCCCCCAAGAGCATCAACCTCATGTTGATCCTTCACCTTCTTCACCAATAAGGTATTGTTCGCCTTCTTCGCTTGCAAGGTCGCATTCCATTTCATCTTCTTCACCAAGTGAAAGATCTCAAGCTAGTAACTTGGTGGATAAGAAGAAGAAGAAACGAAATAATAAGAAGAAGAAAAATAAGCAAGGATCCAAACTTCCAACCACTGTCAAACATGTTGGAAAACAACCAGTTACTATTAATCATGTTGGGAGTGTTGATGATGTCAAGATCACCCAAACAACCCGTAATCCCAAGTGCCCTTGCAGGATATGTAAGGGTATCCATCTTCTTAAGGATTTCCCTGGTCTATCTAAGGTTATAGAAGTATGTTCTACACACCCTGACCAACCCAAGTGGTCGATCTGTTTCCACTTGTCAACCCCATTCTCCCCTTGGAGAATGCAACCCATGTGGTCGATCTGATCTCATCATCGGTCAATCCTACTCTCCCGCTAGAGAGTAAACCCGATACTACCCACGTTTTTCTCGTTGTTACAGACTCTGCCATGTCGGGAGGTATTCCTCCTTCTCCCGTGAAACCCACTCCAAGTAATGAGGCCATCCTTTTTAATTGGGGTGTGCTAACTGGACCTCACATTCCTTTCCAGATTACAGTGCAATTTTTTGGTCGGGATGTTCCTTGGATGTTGATAGATGAAGGTGTGTCCGTTAGCATTTTTTCCTCTTTTGCTTGGAAATCTTTGGGTTGCCCTAAGCTTTCCCCGGTTACATAGAATTTGTTAGCTTTTAACAGAAGAACCAGTCAACCTATAGGGACCCTTCCTCAAATTCCTGTAACTTTGGGAGGGAAAACTGTCTTTATTGATGTCATGGTCGTCCAAGACCCCTTGGATTTTTCTTTACTCCTTGGAAGAGATTATTTCTATGCCATGAAAGTTATCGTGTCTACTCTTTTTTGTGTGATATCTTTCCCTCACGATGGACGAGTTGTGACTGTTGATCAAATTTCATTCATTGACCCCACCTGGATTTCTTCCTTGAATGGTTCCTATATGCAGACGGTATCGCCCCTACCACAATTCAATGATGTGGCATTGTCACCAATGGCTTCAACTTCTGATGACTTAGATCCAGTAGTTGACATGGTGATACCTTTGATAGGGTTGTTAGAGCCTGATCTCTTTACTCTTGTCATGACCCTCGACATGGTGTCCTTCCAGAGTGTGCTTCTTCCTTACAGTGAAGACCTCTTGGAAGCCATGACCGAGTTTTTTCCCTTGACGTGGTGTCCTTCCGGAGCATTGTCCTCTTGGAATCCATGATCAAGAAGACTCCGAGGATAGTTTTTGCGTCTCTGAGGCAACCTCGTTAAAAAATGAAACATATTTCTTTGAGCATGCTTTTATGATTTCAAACTCGTTAAAAAATGAAACCCCTTACGAGGATAGTTTTTTCGTC
>JASDQU010254588.1:5654-16066 GCA_032191745.1 Picea mariana | reverse complement strand
CCAAATAGAACTCTGTCCAACATTCACAATAATTAAATACAATTAATAAATTTGAAATTCAGAATTGCCATAAATGGAAAAAAAAAATCGGATTCGAATTTGCCTAAAATGGAAATAATATTCCATCACACAAAATAAGAAATATTTTGTTTTTGGGAGATGTCACATCCTTTCCCCCTTCAGTAAAACACTATCCTTAGTGTTCGTTCCTTTCCTGGAACAAGATTGGTTGAGATTTCTGCAAATCTCCCTCCAATTCCCAAGTGACCTCCTCAGGGATAAAGTGCTTCCATTGCACCTTTACATGAGTGACAGCTCTGTTCCGAAGTGATATTTCTCCCTGGTCCAAAATTCGCAGGAGTTCCACCAGGAACTCGCCCTCGGGTTCCACCTGCACCAAGTTCCAATCAATCATATGATTGGGGTCATGAATATACTTTTTCAACAAAGAAACATGAAATACATTATGAATTCCTAGATTAGCTGGAAGTGCAAGTTGATATGCTACGGGTCCAATTCAAGCTAGTATCTCGAAGGGCCCACAAAACCTGGGTGCCATCTTGTCACGGTTCCCTAACTTCAACGATCTTTTTTGGGTTTTGACCTTCAAATAAACATGGTCTCCCACTTGAAATTCCAAGTGTCTTCTTTTCTGATCCGCATAGCTCTTTTGTCTGTCCTATGCTTCTTTCAAGTTCTGTTGTACTTTCGTTACCATGTTCTCCATTTCGTGGAGCATCTCTGGTCCAACCATGAGTTTTTCAGCCGGGTTATCCTAGTTAATTGGATTTGTACACCTTCTACGGTACAGTATTTCGAAAGGGCTCAACTTAGCCGAAGTTTGGTACCCATTGTTATATGCAAATTCTACCAAGTGTAGGTAGTCTTTCCACTTGTTCATCTTTGTTCTTACAACATGTGGAGCATATCCTCTATTATTTGATTTGTCCTTTCGATCTGTCCATCCGTTTGTGGATGATAACTTGTACTGAAATTCAAATTAGTATTTATCCCTGCAAACATTTCCTTCCAAAAAGCGGATGTGAATTTTACGTCTCTATCTGAAATCATCATTTTAGGAATACCATGTAGTCTAAAAATTTCTTTCATGAATATTTCAGCAATGTTAATATCTTTAAAAGTAGACTTTATAAGAATAAAATGTGCAGACTTATTGAGTTTATTGATTACCACCATGATAGAATCATTTTGTTTCTGAGTTTTAGGAAAACCTATGATAAAGTCCAATGAGATGGTCTCCGATTTCCATTTTGGTATTGGTAATGGTTGTAATAGGTCGGCTGGATGCTAGTGTTCAGCCTTAACCTACTAGCAATCTTGGCACCTAGCCAAGTACTTTATTGTTTCACCCTTCATATTAGGCCAGTAAAATAGTTTTTTGAGTGCAGTTATTGTTCTCTGGTAACCTGGATGGCCAGAGTATGGTCTCTTATGAACTTCGTCTAAAATAGTTAATTTTAGCTCTGCTGAATCTGGTACGTAAAGTCTATTTTTAAATCTTAATAGTCCCTCCTTGTCGATACTTATATCCGGTTCATCTGAGTTTGTGACACTATTTTGCAATTCTATCATCATCTTAGTGTAATTTTCATCATTAACACCTGTCGTTCTTATTCTTTGTTCCAGATCACTTTCTGTTCTACTGATATTTATCTCAAATAACCCATGGACTACTACTTTATTTTCCTTACCCTTGATATGTCTAACTTCAAAGTCAAATTCGCTCAAGAAGGGTAGCCACCTTGCTTCTCTCGCATTATGGTCTGGTTGGTTAAACAGATATCTCACTCCGCTATTATCTGTCAATAGTAAGAATTTTCTGCCCATGATATAGTGTCGCCACATTTTTAAGGCATGTATTACTGCTACCAATTCTAAGTCATGAGTGACATAATTTCTCTTGTGTTCCTTTAATTTCTGGGATTCATAGCAAATCATGTGCCCTTCCTTAGTTAGAACACTTCCTAGCCCCTCTTTACTTACATCAATGCATACTGTGAAGTCTTTATCTAGGTCTTCTACCTTCAAGATGGGCACCGATGTCAATAATTATTTTCTCTTGTTAAAACTGTCTTGACACTTTTGCGACCAGTTAAGCTTGGTCCCTTTCTTTTGTAGTGACATGATGGGGTAGGCTATCTTGGAGAACCCGTCTATAAATATGTGATAATATCCAGTGATTCCCATGAATGACCAGATATTTGCCACATCTTTAGGCACTGGCCATTCCATAATGGCTTTTATCTTTTCCAGGTCTACGACAATACCTTCTGAGGAAATGACATGTCCTAAATATTGTATTTATTTTTTATAGAAATCACATTTGTTGAATTTTGCGTATAGTTTGTGTTTTCTTAGTGTTTGCAGAACTATTCGTAAGTGTTCATCATGTTCCTCCTCCATTTTAGAATAGAATAGAATATCGTCGATAAATAATACTATGAACTTGTCTAAGTACTGGCTAAAAATGCTATTCATTAAGAACATAAATGTGGATGGTGCATTAGTGAGTCCGAAAGGTATGACTACAAACTAATAGTGTCTGTACCTTGTTCGAAAAGTTGTTTTGTTTATGTCCTAGTCCTTTATCCTAACTTGATGATAACTGGATCATAAATCCAATTTTGAGAAGATCTTGCCCCCCCAACTTGATCAAACAGATCATTTATCCTGGGTAAGGGGTATTTGTTCTTAATGGTTACTTTGTTCAGTTGTCGATAATCGATACATAGCCTTAGAGTACTGTCTTTCTTTTTCACAAAGAGGACTAGTGCTCCCCATGGCGAGAAACTTGGTCTGATATACTCTTTGTCCAAAAATTCCTGTAATTGTATTTTTAATTCTATCAGTTCTAGTAGACTCATTCGGTAGGGTGATTTTGAGATAGGGGCTGATCCATGTAGTAAGTCTATGGAGAAATCTATTTCTCTCCTAGGAGGAAATTCTGGTATCTCATCAACAAACATGTCTCTGAATTCACGTAGGACAACAAAGTCTTCTAACTTCGGATTATCTTCTTTTTCTAATAGATTCATTACTTGGATGGCGTAAATTTGACATCCCTTTCTAATACATTTCTTGAGTTGCATCGCTGAGACTTGTCTGAATGATACAGGTTTTGGTATGCCTTGGGCTATTCTAACAGTGCCAAAATCATCTTTATAGCTAAGTATCTTTGTATAACAATCTAGTACTGCTTTGTGTTGTTCCAACCAATCCATCCCGATAATCATATCATAAGATCCTAGTGGTAGCACGTTCAAATTGGTTCTTATCTTTTGACCATATAAGATGAACTCAAGATCAGAAATAAAGTTAACTACTTTTCTCTTAGTACCCGTTGCTAGTTGTACAAGACATGATTTTTCATGTTTTTGTTTCTTAAGTTTATACAACTCTACTACAACGGGAGTAATATAACTTAATGTAGCTCCCTGGTCAATTAAAATAGAAATTCGAGTGTCATGGATTTTACCTTCAATCTCTACCACCGAGGACTGGAGGTCAGCTTGTCGACCATCTATGGCTGCATTTATCCGATGCACACTTCTGCCCATGTCACCCACTATCGAGGCTTCCTGCAAATTGTGAACAACAATTCTGTTTGCTCCAATTAAACGTGGACAGATCCTCCTTAGATGAGGTTCTCCACACTCCCAACACTTTAATGGCTTGCGGGAGTTATCCCCAAACTTCTTTGTTCCCAGGTTTATTGGTTTACCGCTACCTTGCATATTCGGATGATTGGAGTGAAAATCCTTCCTTGGGAAACCTTTTGCTCCATTCTGATAAGGAGCTAGTTGGTATCTCTTCTTCCATTGGTTTATTCCATCTTGCTTCTTATCCTTCCCAGTCTTGGGAAACTCTACCCACCGTTTATACTGGTCATAGCACATTCGTGCTTTCCTGAATGCCTCACTCAAGGATTTGGGGTTGTCAAATTCAATTATGTCCTTGTAGGACTGTGGTAAACCACTTAAGAATCACTGGATTTTTACCTTATCCTCCTGGATGTATGGTACAAACCTTAGTAGTTCCAGAAATTTATTTATAAGGTCATCCATTGTCATTTGTCTTAGTCGTAATTCATAAAATTCTTTCGTCTTCCTTTCATAATAGCTCTCATAAAGGTATTGTTTCTTAAAATACTTCTTGAAGTTAGACCATTCCAACTGTTTCTCCTTTAGGCCTTGGCCAGTTTCAGGTCCTGCCACCAAATGCTGGCCTTCCCCTTCAGATTGTAGATGGCCATTCTGACCTTCATGTTGCTGGAATAGTTGTAGATTTGGAAGTACTTCCTGATGTCCAACAACCATGCCTCGACTTCTTCTCTTGTCCTGGATTCTCCGTCAAAAGTAGCTGGTTTAATATTTTTAAATTCTCCTTCAAGGTGGTCTGTTTGTTTTCTTTTTCTGTCTGGTATGGTTTTGTCTTCAGCTGAAGGTGTCCCTTCAGATGAACTGTCTCCTTTTTCCATTTTCACACCAGAATTCTTGGAGGCCCTTTTGTTGACCTCTTCCTCAGGGTTATCATCTTTTGGGTTTTTCTTGGTTATTATACTACGCAGCATGACTTCATTTATCTCTTACTGTTCCTGCTGTGCCTTCTTTAATTTTTCATTGTCAACCTTGAAAACCTGTAGTTCAACTATAAGGTTTCTCATTGTTTCCAACAACTTTGTGGGTGAGCTTCCATCACTATTCTGTCTCGGATCTCCAGGAGGTCCTTGTTGCGGATTCTCTTCCATCCTAATTTCTACACCTTCTTGAGCTGCCATTATTCAACAAAAAACAAAAAAGATTTTTGTTTGCAATTCACAAGATTTGTTAGTTTTCTCATAGATCATAATATATATACTAAGCAATTAATGTGGCCCTGTTCAGGCCCAGTGTTGTAACTTTTTCTCTAATACCATATGTAATGTACCTCAAAAATCACCATAAAAAAATTGTGTTTGTACGTTTATCCATGAAAGTTTTGAGACTTCAAGCAAGTAGGTTTTCTGTTATAAGGATTGAGTCTAAAAGTTTTGTTACAGACCTTACTGTCATTGATTGTCTTTACTATGCAACTTAAACTTCATGCTCGATGGTAAATAAAGTATACTCCTCCCTTCATTGTTATTTAAAATCTTGTAAAAATTTCCAATATTTTTCTTATTTGATGATGTCTATAACACCAGCACAAATTTAGCTATAACAGGTCTGTTACTTCCATACTTCTAATCAAGAGGAATATTCTCCAAATCAACACACAACAACTTCCGAAGTCACTAAAAGTGACCAGCATGTTGTGATTTCGGAGTTCGGGATTTCGCGAGTTCAATAGTCAATATAAACACACAACCACTCCCGAAATTGCGAAAAGTGTACGGTGAGATCCATATCTTAGGATTTTGGAATTTGGGGTTTCAGGGTTTCAAATGTCAAACAATAGTGCAAAAAATTTCTTGAAGTTCCGAAAAGCTAAAGGTGGAACCTATATTTCAGGATTTCAGAACTCAGGGTTTTGGGGTTTCAAATGTCAAACAACGGCACAAAACATTTCTCGAAGTTCCGAAAAGGTAAAGGTGGGACCCGTATTTCAGTATTTCAGAACTCGGGGTTTCGGGGTTTCAAATGTCGAACAACTGCGCAAGATATTTCCCGAAGTTCCGAAAAGGTAAAGGTGGGACCCGTATTTTTGGGATTTCGGAACTCGAGGTTTCGAGGTTTCAAATGCCAAACAACAATTCAAGACATTTCCCGAAGTTCCGAAAAGGTAAAGGTGGGACCCATTTTTTAGGATTTCGGAACTCGAGGTTTCAGGGTTTCAAATGTCAAACAACAACGAAAATTTTTTCCGAAGTTCCGAAAAGGTAAAGGTGGGACCTGTATTTTTCGGTATTTTGGAACTCGGGGTTTCGGGGTTTCAAATGTCAAACAACAACGCAAGACATTTCCCGAAGTTCCGAAAAGGTAAAGGTGGGACTCGTATTTTTGGGATTTCGAAACTCAGTGTTTCAAGGTTTCAAATGTCAAACAACAGTGCAAGACATTTCACGAAGTTCCGCAAAGGTAAAGGTGGGACCCGTATTTTCGAGATTTCGGAACTCGGGGATTCAGGGTTTCAAATGTCAAAAAACAGCGCAAGACATTTCCCGAAGTTCCGAAAAGGTAAAGGTGGGACCTGTATTTTGGGATTTCGAAACTCGGGGTTTCGGGGTTTCCACTGCCCAAACCAATCCTACAACAACTCCCAAAATGCAAAAGAAAGGTAAAAGGATTAGCAGTTCGGGGTTACGAAATTTCTTAAATTTGTCATAAAACTTAATTGTGGAAAAGGAAGACCATTTAAACAAAACAAGGAAGGCATAATGAAAAAAATAATTCTTTTGATAGATGTCAACTCTCAAGATTGTTCAGCATTTGATAAAACAAAGAGGTTTTCCAGATCCCTTCAATTTCCAAAATTTGGTCCTTTACAGGTGTCCTCACTTTCGTTCTGTGAGACAGTAGGCATGGAAGGATTCAATATCCATTTACCTAACAGGATTACGAAGGTCTAACTAAAGAGATTTATATGATAATACTCTATAGAAGGGGTGAAATAGGATAACATTTTTCTTTATAGGGTAATCTCTATTGTATTTACTTAAAGCCGCTTTTAATCAGTGTATTACATGTAAATAGTGCTAGATATGTGCATCTAGTAAATACATAGTTAAGAATATCATTATCCGATATTGGCCATTAATAATGATGTTCCGAGGGATCTCAGTTTTGGTTTCCTGGGGTTTTATCTACAGAGAAGACCTGCCTCTTTGTCCTTAATCCCCTCTTTCCATAGAAATATAATTACAGATGTTCTTCACATATATTCCCCATAACAAATAGAAATGAAAAAAAAAATGTTACAGTTCCAATTTAATCAATACAATGCCTCAGAAAAATCACTCAGACAGAGAGTGGACATCATTCCAGTTTGGATTTAATAAGACATCGAAATAAAAACATAGTCATTCATAATAGAGAGGGGGTAGTTCAACATATTTGAATCCAATCCATGAGAAGACAAAGGGAACAACCACGTTCCTCCCAATCGTAGAATAGGGCATCCAAAATCACTTGCCCGATTCACCCCCTAACCTGACCATGAATCCATGAGGGTGAACTTGGAAACTCCTCCTCAGCTATGTCCTTCAATTCCAACAGTTATCCTCTTACCTCATACTTACTCAATAGTTCTCATAACAACAAGGCAATTCTGTTTCAACAAACTCCTCTTGCCTCACACTCAATCTGCAGTGTTCATAATAGAAAGAGAGCTTAGGAATCCTTTCCCAGCATACTTGGCAACATCCTGCCTCCTCGCATATGCTATATATATATATATATATATATATATATTTTCTTGCCCAGGTCTTTTCCCTCCTTTGGGGATTTTCACAACTTTCTTAATCCTTGATTTTTAGGGGCTGCCAGTGGCCAAATATCTGATTTTCCACTTGTAATCATCAGCCCAGAGGCAGTTCCAACTTGTTCCCTACTCATGGAGTCATGGTCAGCTGATTTTTTAACATGGTTGTTCCATTTTTCCTCCTACAGTTAATATAAAATGTTCTGTTGTGATACAAGTGTCATAGTCAAATAGTTAGTTGAGTCCAAATAGAACTCTACCCAACAGTCACAATAATTAAATACAATTATTAAATTTGAAATTCGAAATTGCCATAAATGGAAAAAAAATTCCAGATTCAAATTTGCCTAAAACGCAAATAAATTTCCAGCACACAAAATAAGAAATATTTTATTTTGGGGGGATGTCACATCACATGATGTTAGTAGATGACTAGGTGGTCATCAAGGTCATTTTCCTAAGTTTTATTGCTCATGTCAAGTCATTTATATCCTAAAAGTGAGTCAGAGATTATAAAGAGTCTGTCTTTGTCCTAAATGACCCATCATTACCTTCAAATCACGATTTGACCTTTGGTCTATCATCATTCTCCATGATGACAAGTTTGTAGTGCATTTGGTCACTCTTGTATGTAAAGCACTACCAACTCAGCAAAAGTTGTCAACCCAAGTCATCATTCTTCCACAAGACATGCTAAGAACTCGTTCTATTGCTATTTTTCATAATTCAAACCCATATTGATTGGGGAAAGTGCATCAAAGAGATTTATGGAAGCTCGAAAGTCATCATTAAGTGTTCAAATATCCCTCCAACACTCAACTAACCATCAATTTTGAATTTTCCACAGGGATTTGTGCATGATTGAAAGAATTTCGTTGGTTTTTTAAACTAACTTTTGTGTACAAAAGTGTTCTGTATAACAGACTTATTTTCAAATGGCTCCAAGGAAATACCCCATCCCAAGAAGATTTTAGGATCTATGGTTATATTTGATCCCATTGATACCACTCTTATTGACCAAAACCCTAACCATGTGGACTCCTTCAAGCGCATGGGATGCTGAAGGTTTTTTCATAAGCTAGAAGGGCATCATCTAGAGGTGTCAAGATATTTTGTGTAGAATTATAGGGATGGTAGGACACAGGTTGGACCTTTGGAAATCCATTTGACAATGGATTTGATTGCATAATTGACTGAGATTCCTAGGATAGGGGAACTATGGTTCAAGGAAATGAGATTAGAAAAGGAGGATTGGTGTCAAGACATGCTCAAGCCTGAGCATAAGGGATTTTATTTGGTGAAGGGTGTGCCAAGAAAGTGGCTGTTAGAGGAGTATGATAAGATGATGTTCATCATTCATATATTTTTTACTTGTGAAGGGATATACAAATGGATTTTGTAATACCATTTCAAACTACTTCTCCATTTCACTGGTAAGAAGGAAATAGACTTACCTTATTTCCTTTTCATGAGTTTGAGAATAATGATTTCATTTTCACAACGAAAACCTGATAAGCTTCAAAAATATATTTTTAACCATGCCTTAATCAAGCTCATATTCATTGAACAGTTGAAGAAGGAAGGGAAGGATTGGCCCACTTTCCTATTTGTATCTAACTACCAAATTGACCTGCCTCTTTCTCCTTCAAAACTCAAAACTCCTATGAAGAAGAGTGCAACACCTTCCCTTTCTCCCTTTGCTCCTTCATTTAAAGTACCACAGTCCTCTACTCTCATTGATCCATATTCTCCCTCATTTGAAGTATCACATGCCTCTTCTCCCTCTACTTCATCATCTGAAACACCACAACCCCCTTAAGACCACATTCTTTAAGAACCTTTAACTATCCAAGTGTATAAAAGAGATAAGAGAAAAGGAAAGGATAAATAGATAGTTATTAAAGAACAACTAAAGCCTCCTATGGAGCTTCCTCCAATGTAAATTTAAGATAATCCTCAGACTAACCAAGATAAAACTAGTACACGATCCCTTGAAAATTTTTGCAGGAGAAAACTTGTAGTAGCAGAGGAATCTCATCAAAGCACTGAGGTTATAAATCCTAGAACTAGGTTACCAAGATTGAAAGTTTCTCCCCTTGAAAAGGAATCACTTGAGGACATAGTCCAATTGAGTGAATCTCCACCAGAATCGGCTCCATAGATAGATCAAGAACCTAAAAATAATTAGGCTCAATTATTCAAGGATGCAAACACACAACTCAAATAAGTTGAGGAGAAGAACCAGAAACTACATCAAGAGAATGTCACACTCAACAGACAACTTTCAAGTCAAATAGATGAATTAGCAGGGGAGTGTAATTAGCTCAAGAGGAACATCATAAAAAACATAATTCAGAGGAACCAATTGGTTAATATGTAAAAACAAAACCTTAGCTTGAGAGAAGACAATAGGAAGTTGGCTGAAGACATTTTTTTGGCTAAGGACATGCTTACTAAGAAGAATTTTTCAATCTTCTTAAAAGAGACCACTTCTCCTAGCTCCTCCAAGAAAGGTGAATAATATGTAGAGGTTGTTTCAAGGTTTTGTGATCAATGGTTGTTGACCTATGATGAACATATTATATCTAATATTTTTTTGAAATATTATGAAGGTGTATGGAAATTACTTTAAGGAATAAGGTATGAATACATTATTATTGAGATAAAGCATGAGTAATCTCAATAAGTTCAGTAAATTACAGTGGTATGTGTTCTAATGAGACATAATCTCAGCCTTCAAGAACATTTTTCAAGCAATTTTGAAGTTTTTTGGAAAGACAAGAACCTACAGGACTTTGTAGCGTAGACTATGTTTTTTATATGTAGCACACTACCAACATGGAAATTCTCAATGGAGGAGAAAGCAAAGTCAAAATTGACTTCTATTCAGTTTCGTAAGGGGTGATTCCTAGAAATGACATTAATGATGAATCAATGAATATTCGTCCATATTCGAGGAGGTTTATGTGGCAGTCGAAGACTCAGTTTTAGAT
>JASDQU010254586.1:0-11436 GCA_032191745.1 Picea mariana | reverse complement strand
CTAGTAGCTAGAATTTCACTAGATAAGGAAGAAGGATGAGGATAATACTTTTCTAACGAAGGAACATCAACATGATGCCCATGGCATAAGGTTATTAACTGAGACACATCAAGAGCATTCAGGACATTTGGAATGTGTTGACGGGCGAAATTGACTGCTCGTCAACTGGAGGAGTGAATCTGGTCTGGGGTTGTCTAATTAACCCAAGCCATTTGGATTAATTCATTCCGATGGGTTTAGCGGCTCCGTCGGCCGATCTAAGTCCTAAAGAAAGTGAAAAATATAACTAAAGGAAATACAATAACTTAACAAATAACAATCGTTGAAAAATATATATACATCTAATATATATCTACAGTTTAACTAACTAATACTTATAAAATAATTCTAGTTATCATATGTACAATAGATACAAATAATGAGTTTTAATCTAAACTCATAGAAAATCCAACATTTGATGATTCTTCCATTGAAAGTAATAAAGAAAACTAAAATACTATTTATTTTTTAGTTTATTTCCTTAGATATAAAAATTCATGAAATCAAGCATAAAACTTCCTAATTAAACAGAAAATGCTAGATAGTAGAAAATGTTTTATATAGAGAAAACTTTTATATTAAGCAAACTAGCGAAATTAAATAACAGGCTAACCTGTTATTCACATCCAATGTCTGTTCAGTATTGAATTTCCAGCCACTTTGATCTGACGAAGTAAACCTACTACAGATCTTGGGACCTCTCCTAATAAATGAGGAATGAAAACGCTGGAGATTGAATTATAACAACAAAACATTGAATAGATACAATTACAGTAATCATATGATTTGCAAATTGCTACGATGGGATAAATCTTCCTGTGAGAACTTCCATGCAGACATTCAACATAAATTAGAGATGAATCTATTAATTTAAATTGGATAAATGATCACTGTGTGTTTTGTTCTGAAACATGATATATGGGCAGCATATATAAATCAAATGATATCAACTCGCAATAAACTATGCCAACAAAAGCAATCATAATCTATTATCAAATTGAAATAAACATAACTTGAATGAAAACATCATACATAAAAGCTAAAGATGTAACATGCATCATATTCCATTCAAGTCTGTAATAAAAAGACCCAAACTCTTGCCCCAGGCTGAGATGATCCAAGGTTTACAAAATAATAAGTTTATATAGGTTTCAGGAAACATAACTGTTTTCTGTTGATAAGATCAAGTTGGTTTCAAAAAATAATGGGGGATGCAACCACCCTGATTTCACTAAATATCAAAAACTACCAACAATCTAATTTACTCAAAATACAAAGTTGATATGGCTGGGAGATCTCAAAAGGTGTCTCATATCTCCTAGGAAATCATGGGCTCCTTAATCATCCTGAAAACAAATGAAAATGAGAAGATTTCAGATATGTTTTCAATTATCAAATCAAACAATTCAATTTTTTCTAACTGGCTACATAATCTTACGATTCTGTAGCTAGTTATAATAGCAAATGCAATTATATTTTATTAAATAAACAAAACAAACTAATCTTAATAAGAAAAATAGTTTATTTAATCAAATCGAATTTCCTAACTTAAGAGTGACACAATCATGCTAAAATTTAAAAACATCATACCTCAAATCACGGAATCAAAACATATCAAGAAATTTTGGAATTTACGATACCTGTTGCTGCCTCTACATTCTTGAAAATGACACGACCTGTAGTTTTCAATCGTTTCTCTTTCCCTTGGATAATGGAATCAAGTCTGTTGATTTCATTTGTCAACCTATCAACTTGGTGTCTTAAAGACTTGAGTCATGACTGTAGCAATGGAACATCAGTATAGTACCTGTCGATCCACGATCGGCACTCAACGCACTGTGACTGTAATGAATTTGCATTAGCACTAACAACATTATGGATCGAAGAATCCTCCATGCGAATGGTAGGCTTATCATAGAGTTGGATGCTAGGAAATTCTAGGTTATCCTTTAGACAAGGAGGCAAATTGTTAACATAGTCATAGGGTTGGTCAAGGTATAGCCTGAATGACACAAGGTCCTCTTCAGCTAAGAATTTTTCAATTTTTGAGTCTGATTCTTCACTCACTTCAATCATGTTGATTGTGTCTGCACGAGGTTTCATTTTATTTTGAGCACATAAAGAAATTAAACGACCAACCCTCTTGTTCTTGAAACTGACATCAACACTGCCCTTTGGATTCCTTCTTGTAGGTTTCTTAATAGTTTTAGTGCTATCCTTTGGGTGTGAACCCAGTCGACTGTCCTATTCTATGACAATAGGGTAGCTCAAGGGTTTGTTATTGGGGGAAAGATCACAGGCCTAGATTAGTGGAGAAGAGGTTGTAGGGTTCACAAGGGTTTCAACAATGACCGATTTATCTACCTGTCCCGACTCATTGTTGGCAAAACCATTTCGTGAAATGAACACATCCCAACAATCGTTTTGTGACTGTAACTGGTGCATAAGGATGATTTTAATCAAACCATGATGAAATAAACTCTAATCATAAATCTGTTTCCTAAACTATTTACCCATTTTATACAGACTTCTGAGTAGGTAGTAAGGTATATTCAATGGAAAACCAATAAAACTCATAAGGAGGTGTAGATGATATAGAAAAACCAGTCTGAATCGACCCTAACAAGTGATAAATTGCTTCACTATAGCAAGTAAATCATACCATCTAGTTTTCAATAATGAAATTGGAATACCTCGATCACAGCTGGCTATTTTTTGTGAGGTAAATAGTAACGTCCAAGGGACCTCCTCCACTTTTGCATTCTTGAACCATTTCTGACCAACTGCTAGAAATCCTGTGGCTTGGCTTAAGAAATCTTCTGTCACTTCTAACTGCACATCACCAATTTTTTCCCTACAGCCATCAAAGTTTAAGGCAAACTCTTGGGCGATCTGGAGGTTAAAACCTTGAAATTTTTCGATGACCAAACACCAACCATTCCTTTCCAAATCCTCCCTAGCGTTATCATACAAAAGCAAGGTCTGGACAATGTTTGGTTCGACCCTTACTACTGGATCCATGCCAAATGGTCGGGTTGTTAACACAGGATACATAGGTAGGGTTTGGGAAAATGCCACATAGTCATAACCCCGAGCCTTATCAATGCAAGCTGTGATGATTCAAATGGTGGGTAGAGGTGTTAATCACAATGCATGGGAGCAAAATCGTGAAGCCCGAGACCATGCTCAGGAGTAATGGCATTCTGTACTACGTATGCCACCTTGGCATTGGGTACATGCTAGGACAGAGTACTTTAAAACATTGTGCACACATCCAAGTTTAATTGCCAAGATAGTTGATTTACAAAAATTGAATAGCCAAAGGTTTCATGAAAGAGATATGATCAAACATCAAACCAAAATCGATACAAAAATAAAATACCAATTGATGGGGGTCTTTCATTCAAACAACCATAAGTTTCTTAGGCACTCTTAGAATCGAAAAGATCATAAACAATGAGAGCAAAATTTTCATAGCAAGAAATTGTAATTCTGTAATAAACGATATGCTTTCAATGAAATTTTTATAACAAAATGATAACAATAGTTGCAAGTTTTCATGCTTCCATTCATGAAAACGAATGCATGAATAGATGATAGGTACAACATGATGATTTACAATTGGCGTTTAGAGAAACACTTATGAAGAGTAGTAAAATTTCATAGACCCTGTAGGCAGCTTTGTAAAAATAATAATTATATATTCGTTGCATGCAATGGCGACATGCTGGGAGAAGCAGTTATCTCTGCCAAATGAACGATTTCAGATTAGAATGATCAGAAAAAAATTCGGATCGAAAACAACCGAAAAGTTGTCTGAGCATCGCAAATAATTATAATGCATTCCAGTTTCAGAAAACTGTTATTTTTAAAGAGATGAAAATTGACGACAATCTTAACAGAAGAGAGCCACGATGTTAAATTTAAAGTCTTCAATACTATTGACAGGGCCTCTGCTGCTAGTAGGCATCCATAGCCTCGACAGGGATGTCAATTAACCCACTCTGATATCTGTATCCTTTCAAGAAATTGTAGATCAAAACGAAGGATATTTAAGATCAAAACAGAATCCATATCTAAGAATTTTCTTTTACCTGACATTGCTTTGCTGCCAGCGGGCCTGTTCAGTACCCCGTCGATGTTATCTTGGCATCATGCATGCATTTACTCGCTGCTAGCAAACTTGTTCAGTATCCCGGCGGGTTTACAAGCACTTCCCACAACTCTCTGAAGATTTATTTAGTTTTTAAAGATATTTAATAGAGCGGGGTGACACTGAAAAATTCTAGTTTTTTAACACATCTTAATATGTCACAGACCTTAAAAAAAAAATCAATTCTCCTTCATTAAGATCTAGAAATCGTTTACTAATAAAACCGACTTTCAAGAATAAGGAGACATCATTGAGTTGTTCTCTTAAAGAACAAGGACAGCATAAAAAGAATTTTTATAGATGATTGTGAGTACCTTCAGTTGCAGATTGAAATCAAGAAGACGCTTTTCAAACAACAAGTCATCTTCAACAGGGCTGCAAATTCAGAGAAATATAACAATTGATGTTTTAACAGCTTTCAACAGTCATTTTCGAGGGGAATTTTTTTTGTTATCTTTGTCTGAGCTAGCCCATGGTGTAGGCATATGTGTTTCAAAAGAAAGACTGATAGGCAGAAATCAAAACAAACCAGAAAAGGAAAAACACACAGCAACTAAAACAAAAAGAAAATATTTACAAAGGGTGTATGGCAACGTCATCAGGCAAAGTACTTTTTTAGAGCTTGGCCATTCACCGGGAAGGTGTCTGGCTGTCCCTCTAAATTCTGTAAGCGAAAGGAACTAGGACCTAGTTTCTCAGCAATTAAAAATGGTCCCAACCACAAGTTCTAAAACTTAGTATGCTCTCATTTTCCCTCGTGAGGTTTGTCCCATTTTAGGACAAGGTCACCTTCCTCAAAATTTTTGTCAGAGGCAGAATTGGAATCAAACCAATTTTTAACAATGAGTTGATGTTGATCCAATTTTCGTTTTGCGTGTGCTCTTACTTCATCTAACTTTAACAGAGCGTTAATTCAACTCTCCGAAGGGGGACAGTCTTATTCCTGTACCTTTTGCGATAACTACAGAGATGGAAGAAGGAAATGTGGTGGAAGAATCGCTTCCCTGCCGTAAATAAGAAAGAAAGGTGAGTTACCCACAACAGTTTTAGGAGTTACTCTATTAGCCCAGATTACGTTTATCAGTGCGTTATGCCAATTTTTATGGTTTTCGGAGATCGTTCTCTTGATAATTTTGATCAGATTTTTATTAGTTGATTCTGCCAAACCATTGCCTTGGGGGTAATAGCTGGCAGAGTATTTTAATTTAATTTCTTTTTCTAGAGAAAAATCAATCATTTCAAGAGACGAAAAATAAGAAGCATTGTCAAATACCAGGCATTCAGGGATACCGAAACGAGTAATAATATTTGAATTCAAGAAGGATATTATGTGGCTGGTATTTACAGCTTTTAATGGGGTAGCCTCAGACCACCTGATAAAATAATCTGTGGCTATTATGATGTATTTATGCTGCTGCGAGGATGGCAGATTGATTAGGCCTATAATATCCAGACTCCACTGCTGAAAAGGGGAGTCTACCGAAACTGGTTGCAAAGGGAACGTTGGTTTCTGTATTCGTCTAGATGCCTTTTGACAAATCGGACACTTGCGACATAAAGCATGAGCATTTTTAAAAAGGGTAGCCCAGTAATAACCTTCTCTTAATACTTTATGGGTAGTGGTGTCTCCACTGAAATGCCCACCAGCTTCCCCTACATGTAATTCCAATAAGACTTTTTCTGCTTCATCTTTTTCAAGACAGTGCATAAGTATTCCATCAAAATTTTGGCAAAACCAAATACCATTAATCAACTAAAAAGAAGCAAATTTTAATCATAGTGCTCTCCTTTTGTGGGATCAAGGTGATGGGGAGCTGATCCATGTATAAGATAAAATTTGATGTCGTCGTACCAGGAACTAACAGGGTTTTGTGCACAAAAGATTTGATTTTGATTGTGCTGATCTAGATTTAACATATCAATTTTATTTTGTTGTCCTACAGTTGAATCTGTGACCAACTTGCATAAACCTTGGCCTCTTACAATTTGTGCTGGGGTGATTTCTATGTCATATTCTTGTAAGGATGTGACCTAGTTTGCCCTTTTTTCGCCTAATTCTTTCTGTACTAAAAAATTTCTGATAGCCGGGTAAGGGATAATGATTTTCATCCTAGATTTCAACAGATAATATCAGAAGTCTTTTACTTCTTTGAAAACATCATAATCTTGCTGATCTACTGCTAGATAATTAAGTTTCTCCCCCTTGAAGGCTGACCTCATAAAGCAATTGGGACTTCGTTGTTTTCAGTGTTCTTTTGAGTTAGTACCCCAACATAAGATTGGTCAGAGGAAAATGTGTAGAGTGTGAAGTCTTGCGAAAAGTCGGGGCTCATTAGTGAAGGAGCATCTATTATGGCCTTTTTTACTGAATCAAAAGCCTGACTTTCTAAAGGACCCCAATGGTACTGTACATCCTTTTTTATTAAGTTTTGCAATGGTCTCACCATTTCTAAAAAACTGGGGATGAATCTCCTAACAAAGTTTATCTGTCCTAAGAAAGATTGGATTGACTTTTTTGATGAGGGAGGGGGCAGTTTCGAAATCAATTGGGTTCTTTTAGGGTCGATAATCATCTCTTCATTCGATACAATGAATCCGAGGAGCTTCCATTGTTCTACTATGAAGACATATTTTTTAGGATTTAAAGAAATGTCGTACTTACGACATCGCTGTAGAATAGATCATAAATGAGCTAGATGATCTTCTTTATTTTTTGAGAAGACAGTGACATCATCTAGGTAAACTACTATAGATTGATTGATTAAGCTGCAAAACGTGATGTCCATCGCTCTCTGAAAAGTGGCACCAGTGTTTATGAGTCCAAAGGGCATCTTTCTATAAGTGTACGTGCCCCATGGAGTACGGAAAATAGTTTTGAGCTGGTCTAAGGGAGAAATAAGGACTTGGTTATACCCTGAAAAACCATCCAACAAGGATAATCTTTCAGAACCAGATACCTGTTGAAGGATCTATTCCATGGGAGGGACAGGGCAGTTGTCTTTATCAGACGCTCGGTTAAGATTTCAGAAATTGACACATAGTTAGATTTCACCACTCTTCTTTCTGACAGGGACAAGATTAGAAGCCCATTGTGTGTGCCTAACTTGGAAGATTATTTTTGCGTTCAGGAGTTTGTTTAATTCCTTCTTGACCGTTGGTTCGAGTTTTGGGTGCATTTTCCTTAACTTTTGTTGCAAATGCTGGGTCTAGGGTTTCATGGGAATAATTTATTATATGATGTTAGGATCAAAAGTTTTTAGGTCGTCGTACGTCCAGGCAAAAACATCTTTGAATTCCTTAAACAACTTG
The DNA here is from genome assembly GCA_032191745.1 of Picea mariana. Taxonomy (NCBI): domain Eukaryota; kingdom Viridiplantae; phylum Streptophyta; class Pinopsida; order Pinales; family Pinaceae; genus Picea; species Picea mariana. The sequence goes on along the minus strand of JASDQU010254586.1, from coordinate 3,935 downwards.
ATAAATGCTACCCTTTCTTGCTCAGAACACCCCAACCCTAAATTAATGCACTGTGGATTGTCTTTAGTTCCCAAATTTACTTTTTCATGTGTCAAGGAGGAACTATTGATTTTATAGTTCACTGATTTTATGAACTTATCGTGAAGATCATAAAATTTTTCTAATCTAACCACAGATTTCAGGATAGAGTTTACCATGTCTGATGTAGATTCTGGGGATCTCGGATCTGGTATTACCGTAAAGTCGTGAAGATTTTCGTCATGGGTACCTTCGTCGATCACTACGCCCTAGAAAGTTTCTTCCATATGCAGAAAACTTATGATATGTTGATCCTCATCGAAGACTCTCCATTTTGTGATGTTGTCTAGGACAGATGGTCTGAACAACAGTTCGACAGAAAATGCATTTGGAGATAAGCCTTCTGTAGGAAAAAGTTTTGAAGTGACGTTAGCTGACAAATTAGCTTTAGAATTATTCAATCTAGGAATAGAATTTATGTTAAATGCAGAAAAATTATTCATCAAATTCCATACCTCAGTCTGATAGCTTTTAAGGTGCGAAGATAAATAGTGGATACAATTTTTTACCTGTCTAACCACAATTTCCGAATCACCAAAGACAATTAAATTTTGAATGTTCAAATATAGTGCTTTTCTAAGACCTTGCAGGAGTGCCTCATATTCGACCATGTTTTTTGTACATTCAAATTCTAACCGGCAAGCAATTAGAGTCTTGTTACCTGTTGGATCGATGAGCATGCACCCTGCACTGGCTCCTTCCTTATATTTTGACCCATCAAAGTAAAGAGACCATATTTGATTTTGGTCAAGTGCATGTGACCACTGAGAGAAGACTGTTGACTGTGTGCATGTCATCATTTCAGATTGTTGTTCTGGGTGAGTGATGGTAGAAGTTTCGGCCATGAAATTGCCGAAAAAAGTATCCATCCCCTGGATTTTAGGCGAATTGGCAGAAGGAGTGAATGGTTCATTGGGATCATTTAAATCAGTTACCATGAACTTGAGATAACATTCACGATTTACCTTGATTCTGTTAGGCTTTTCATTCTCGGGCAGCCACAAGTGAGACCAATCCATTGCAAAATAGCCATGTAATTGTTTTGACCAATCTCTACTTAAAAACAAACTATAAACTTCTGGGATATCTACAACAATGATATCAATCACTTGATAAACTTTAGGATTATATGACAATCTTATAAGCACATTTCTTAATTCACCTATCACTTTAACACTAGTTCGATCAAGCTGGATAATTTTCAAGGTGGATGGTTGAACTTCGGCATTAATATTTTGCCAGACAAACCAAGGCATTACATTATACTATACACCTCAACCTACCATACAGTTATGTACATTCCTATTGAAGATTTCAAAAGTCAACAAAAATGGAGGAGACGTTTTTGCGAGTATTAACAATAGAAGTTTGTTTCTTTTTAATCGCGGCCTCCGAAACTAGTTTATCTACATTTGTTACACTATTTATAGGAAGGCCTCTTTTATCGTGAAACTCTGATGTAGTTTTGGCGGAGGCTTTCTGAGGAATTTTAGGGCTGTTTTGGACACCTTTGTTGTTGTTTGGATCGCTATTTTTGTTGTTCTCCACAATATTCTGCAACATCTTTTGCAAAAGAAAATGAAATTTTAATAATTTGTAAACATAAATGTTAGCCCTAAGATTTTTAAGATATTCAATCAAATCATAATATAAATTAGGGCTTTCTAAATTCTGTTTAGTCTCAATCGATTTAGGCTGTTTTAGAGGCAAATTCGTCGTGATTTCAGAAGAAGGCTTATTTGTTGTCTTGCTCTTGGTATTGTAAGGATGCACTGTTTTGAAATTAGCTTGAAAAATGCTATTCGAAAAATGTCTGAAAATGTTCGGAGAGGATTCACCTTCTTCTACTGTCTCTTGTTAAGCTACTTCTTTAGGAATCTCAGGAGCAATCAAGTTATTGTGTGCTTCTAGGATCATTTGAATAGAAAATTGTAGGCTTTCTAGATTTAGGCCTTTAGCATTTGGGTTAGATCGGTTTGTGGGAAAAGACTTCCTCAAAGGGGATTTGTAAGGCCCTTTTCTCGAAGAAGATTCTTCAGCCGACCTTTTCAAATCTATAACTTGATTGGACAATTTCTGAATGACTTTCTGTAAGTTTTCTAAATCCGAACTCTTGGGTTGAGCTTTGTTTTGGGGAGGTCTGGGAAGGATTTTGATTTTCTTCTTGGAGGATGAACTAGTCTCTATCTCATTACTGGTAGTGTCTTTTAAGCTGAGAATATCTTTCTCGATCTGACTGGCCTCTTCGAAGGCTTCTATCAATGTGGCTTTCTTGGATCTCTTTACCCAAATGGCTATGTTTAATGTAAGGCTTTCGTGTAGTATGCGACAATAAGATTCTCGGCAGGCATCAAATCCGTGAGGATTCGGTTCTTTAGTGTCAAGAACCTTTGATTAAATTATTTGATCTTTTCTTTGGGATTCATTTTTAAACTAGAAAGCTCCATGACTAGAACTTCAAGAGACTTGTCATCTCCGAACTTCTCAAGGAAACATGACTCAAATTTATCCCATGACATGATGGTGTGGGGCTATTGGGCAAAGTACCAGGTAGAGACATTGCCTTCAAAGGTGTAGGGAAACAATCTACAGACTACGTCTTCGTGCTCAACAATACAGAGCCTAATGGCTAGCATAAACTTTTTGATGTGATCTTCAATGATCTGTTTGGAGTCTGGGTCAAATTTAGGGAGCCATTTCTCTGGGTATTTAGGTAAAGGATGTTGAGGCCCAGGTATGGCCACTATATCTTGGTCGAGCCAGGGTCTAGCGGGATTGTTCGCATTGGCCATAGGTGTGGGTGGTGTTGAAGGCTAAGAACAAGAATTTCCTTTCTTTAAGGATTCTTCTCCAGAAGAAGAAGGAGATGAAGGGGGTGGTTATGGTGGAATACCTGATCCTTCTGCTGCAGGAGTGAGGATATGATCTCGATTCGTAGGGTTTAAGGTAAGATCATTACCTACGAGTTGTTCTTTAATATCAGAGAAGTCTAATGGTTGGTTCAAAGGTTGACTTGGTTGTCTGATACGGGCTAAAGCACTATGCATTCTTATGATGGATTGACGAACAATTTCTTGTATGTCACCACCTGGGGGATTTGGAGTTACTGGTTCAACTGTAATCCATAGATCGTTGTTTGATGTGGTTGTTGTTTGAGGGACAATGTTGTTGTCTGAATGACTTCTAGTTACTATAGGTGAGCAGGTAGGTGGGGGAGGATTCTTACGACCTCCTCATGCCATTAATAGTTTTCAGGCCCTCCTTCTAGCGCCATTTGTTGACGGGAGAAATTGACCGCTCATCAACTGGAGGAGTGAATCCGGTCCGAGGTTGTCTAATTAACCCAAGTCGTTTGGATTAATTCATTCCTACAGGTTTAGCAACTCCATTGGCCAATCTAAGTCCTAAAGAAAGCGAAAAATATAACTAAAGGAAATACAATAACTTAACAAATAACAATCACTGAAAAATATATATACATCTAATATATATCTGCAGTTTAACTAACTAATACTTATAAAATAATTCTAGTTATCATATGTACAATAGATACAAATAATGAGTTTTAATCTAAACTCATAGAAAATCCAACATTTAATGATTCTTCCATTGAAAGTAATAAAGAAAACTAAAATACTGTTTATTTTTTAGTTTATTTCCTTAGATATAAACACTCGTGAAGTCAAGCATAAAACTGCCTAATTAAACAAAAAATGCTAGATAGTAGAAAATGTTTTATATAGAGAAAACTTTTATATTCAGCAAACTAGCGAAATGAAATAACAGGCTAACCTGTTATTCGCATCCAATGTCTGTTCAATATTGAATTTCCAGCCACTTTGATCTGATGAAGTAAA